>CM070023.1:25381368-25606368 GCA_036247105.1 Cirrhinus mrigala
ATCAAAGATAATTGGCCACTTTCTTCAAATTATTTCCTCTACTCAATGAAGCTGATGAAGCATGAGAAATCAATTAGAGAACAACACACATGGAGCAACCACAAGAGCTTTCCCTTCCAAAATCAACGGACAAACAGTTTGTCGTCATTTTTCTTATTCACAATAACCAGATGTCTCAAACTTCACTTTGGAGAGCTCCGGGTCCCAGTCCACTGAGTGTGTATTTTTTCCCCATCACTTATTTGCCAGGTCTAGCTCTTACTGTAGTCTGGACCATCCCAAAGCATCAAGTGAACACGCACACTATCACAAAACAATTTATCCTCATTCTGCCGTTACAGGGGAGGGTTTCAGCGCCTTCCCCCGGTGAGGGAGTTCGGCTCTCAGTTGATCAAGTAACATAAACTCTGAGCGTTGGGACAGTTTGAAAAAGGAGAGGTGAGAAGAACTCAATACCTCCTACAGACAGTGATTGATGAGGGGAATGTTCTCACTCCAAACTCGCACTGCCACATATCAGCCTGATTAGAGACATTGAGATCCTGTGACGGTAACATTTTTCTCAACTATCTGATCTTCAACACTAATGAACAGTAGCCAATTTATATCTGGCCCAAATTGAAATTTTCTCACTAACTGGTTTCGGTCTGAGGGGAAAGGGATGGGTGCTGATCAAGATCGGTGTCTTGTATACTAGTTCAGGACATTAGCTCTGCTATACGTTTAATCTCCATATTACAGTTCAAGAACAGAGCAAATAAGACTAACCATTCCACACTGCCAAAACAGGCTCATTTGCTTGCGTTCATCCTTGCCTTTTGAAGAATTAGTCTATTTTTTTGACTATGCAAAATCAATACCAGCATTTTCACACCAATGCCATCTATAATATGAATATTTTATCTATTTAAAAAAATATTTCATTATCCTTACCAAAGTTTTGTCCTGTTTTTCTTTTAGTACTGGAAGAATGCCATTGTTGATCCTAAAAAAAGGGGGAAGATAAAAAATAATTTAAAAAAAGAAAGAAAAGAAAAGGTTACTTTTATGTCTGTTATCATATAAGGTCTGTTATCATGGTTGTTCCAAACCTATTTGGAAAAACAGTATCTGTTTCATATTTAGAAACTGTTTCATATTTAGATTTTTTTTTTTTTTTTTTGGTTTGTTTGTTTGTTTGATTTTGTTTTTGTTGTTTTTCCCAGTCATTCTAGAAATTCTATACATTTATTTTACTAGATTTTTGTCTGGTATTTTTCTATTTAATATACCCTACTAATCAAACGTTTAGGTTCAATTTTTTAAAGGAAATAAATACTTTTATTCAGCAAAAGTGACAGGAAAGATGTAAAGATGTATCTAGAATTTTACAAAAGATTTCTTTTTTAAATGCTGTTCTTTTTAACTTTTTATTGATTGATTTTATTGATTGATTTATTTTATTGATAAAGAATCCTGAAAAATGCATCACAGTTTAGACAAAAAATATTAAGGAGCACAACTGCATGCTTCTTGAGCAGCAAATTATCATATTACAATGATTTCTGAAGGATCATGTGACACTGAAGACTGGAGTAATGAAAAAATTAAAGTAATAAAAAATTCAGCTTTGCTACCACAGGAATAAATTTACATTTAAAAATATATTACACTATATTTAAAATATTTTAAAATATATTAAAATAAAATATTTTGAATTATAATTATATTTAATATTACTGTTTATTCTGTATATGTGACTTCTTTCAAAAAAAAATTATCTTTAGATCAGTGGTGTGATTTGTTCAAATTTCTGTATACTTCCATAGAATCAATCATGAGTCAATCATGACTTCAAATGAGGACTATTTCTATATAGGGATGGGCTATATGACCAAAATCTTATATGACAATATGAGTAGTTTTATTTCACGGTAAGCGTCACTGTCATTGCAATTATCATGTATTATAATCTTTCTTACACATCACTGATGTTGTGCATCACTCCTCTGCTTGGAGCCAGATGATACGGCAAAGACCGGAACCTCTCTGTCCCCGCAGCAACGTAATAGTGGTTGTTCTGTAGTTCATACGATCCACGTAAAGGCCTCCCATTCAGCATGTACAATCTGAAACAAGTGAGATCACTCAACATTATCTATATGTACATTTTACACACGTACATTTTATAGATCAGGCTCATACCTGTGCACAGCTCCAGTGCGAAGATGAACTCTCTCGGTCACCATGGCCAATACGTTTTCCCAGCTAGCAAGCGTGTGTTTTGGAATCAGCACCCGTGCTGGAGGAACCAAGATATCTCCATTGGTAAAAACACTACAAGATATAATCAAATTTGGCACTTAGGACCTCAATCTCCACATTTGTGCTTCCAAATATGTTTTGTTATTAAAAAAAATGATGAGAAAAGATGATATCCACTAATAATTAACAACATGAGTAAGTTAGATGCCAGTAGAGATAAATAATTAAATAAAGCAAAGAACACTGGTCTGATTTTATACCATTAGACAGTATTACAGTTTTAAAGAATTAGACTGTGCCATAGCCTGAGGCTTTGCCATTGAAGACTTCCAATAGGGACACATTAAAAAGCAGGGCTTACTTGATGATGCACGACTCATTACTGATTCTCTTCCATCGAGCTGGGACAATTATTCTGCTGTGAACTACAGGTTGGATCTGCAGTGGAGACAAATGAACAGGACCCTGCTGAGCATCACCGACAATAACTGTTCCGCTGCTCATTTAGGGCACTTACACATCTGGTTTTCTTCAATCAGCCGTCTTAAATGCTATGTTGGTTGTTGTTCAGATGGAAACAAGGAGCTAAAAGGGTGACAGACGGTGACATATATGGCCATAACCTCAAGCAAAGTCACTCTAAGTGGGCATTTTTATGATTATTGCTCTATTATGGTCCATTGCATGTTGGTCTCTGATGAAGGTTGTAAAAACTATCAGCTTAATAAGTCACTTCAAATAGTCCAAATCTTTTGACTCCTGATGTGAATCGTATGCAAAATAGGTCATGTAGATTCTTGTAGCTTCATAACTTTACGGTTGAACTGCTGATGTCACATAAACTATTTTAACAACGTACTTACTACCTTTCTGAGCCTTGAACGTGGTACTTGTGTTGCTGTCTATGCAAGCTTTCGGATTTCATCAAATATATCTTAATTTGAGTTCCAAAGATGAACGAATGTCTTATGGGTTTGGAACAACATGAGGGTGAGAATTAATGACAGAATTTTTAGGTGAACCATCCCTATCCCTAATAGTATTTTTGTATTGTGGTGCTTATGTTATGCTACTGTTGACTATAGTTCACGTTCCTGCTGAGTTGAGCTCCAACTTTAATGAAAAACACCTGAAACAGCTAATCAAGGTTTTGGGGTTTGCATGAAAATTACAGACAGGTGTGTGAGCAGAAAAGGAACTGAACTCCGCAGGAAGACAGAAAACAGAGCAGGGCTGAGCACCTTAGTGCTAAACTATGGCAAAATATTTTTTATTGTAATTATTCAACAGCTGATCGTAAGCAGTTAAACAGCTGTATTTATACTATTTTAATACATGATATAAATGGTCACTGCATTTGGACCAACAGGGTATACAAGTGAAAAGAACAATATGGCTGGGTCCAAAAGCTTAGACAGCTGATTACTGCCTTGCTGTCCTATTAAGCAATTACTTTGCAGGCAGCTTTTCTGAATGAAGGTTTTTTGTACCTGATGAAACTGATTTCAGACAGGCTTCTGAGGTAACATAAAGGTCTAATGGTCTACAACATGGTTCCTCAAATCCAGTACAGGAGGGCTGCTAGTCTGCAGAGTTTAGCTCCAACTTTGATCAAACTCATCTATCTGTGATTTTCTAATGATCCTGAAGACCTTGATCAGTTTGCTCAGGTGGGTTTGATCAAAGTTAGAGCTAAACTCTGAAGGAGTTTAGAGTTGGCAGAGATTTGAGGAACACCGATCAACAACAAAACAGAGAGAGCTTTGGTAATAGCTAAGCAAATTACTTTCATTGACATGTACATTAACTGGTGGAATAACCTGCCCAACTTAATCAACAATCAAGAATCTCTTTTATCTACACTTGACCGTCTAACACTAGCACTCTCTATTCTATTTCTATTCTATCTACCTATTTTCTATTTATTAAAAAACTTGACCCTCTAACACTAGCACTCTCTATTCTATTCTATCTTTATCTACTTTTTTCTTTTTATTTATTGAAAAACCCTTGATCCTCTAACACTAGCACTCTCTATTCTATTTCCATTCTATTTCTATTTATTAAAAACTTGACCCTATACTACTAGCACTCTCTATTCTATTCTATTGCTATTCTATCTACTTATTTTCTATTTATTAAAAAAACTTGACCCTCTAACATTAGCACTCTATTCTATTCTATTTCTATTCTATCTACTTTTTCCTTTTTATTTATTGAAAAACTTGACCCTATACTACTAGCACTCTCTATTCTATTCTATTTCTATTCTATCTACTTTTTCCTTTTTATTTATTGAAAAACTTGACCCTATACTACTAGCACTCTCTATTCTATTCTATTTCTATTCTATCTACTTATTTTCTATTTATTAAAAAACTTGACCCTCTAACATTAGCACTCTCTATTCTATTCTATCTACTTTTTCCTTTTTATTTATTGAAAAACTTGACCGTATACTACTAGCACTCTCTATTTTATTCTATTTCTATTCTATCTACTTATTTTCTATTTATTACAAAAACTTGACCCTCTAACATTAGCACTCTCTATTCTATTTCTATTCTATCTACTTTTTCCTTTTTATTTATTGAAAAACTTGACCCTATACTACTAGCACTCTCTATTCTATTCTATTTCTACTCTATTTACTTATTTTCTAATTATTAAAAAACTTGACACTCTAACATTAACACTCTCTATTCTATTCTATTTCTATTCTATCTACTTTTTCCTTTTTATTTATTGAAAAACTTGACCCTGTACTACTAGCACTCTCTATTCTATTCTATCTACTTATGTTCTATTTATTAAAAAACTTGACCCTCTAACATTAGCACTCTATTCTATTCTATTTCTATTCTATCTACTTTTTCCTTTTTATTTATTGAAAAACTTGACCCTGTACTACTAGCACTCTCTATTCTATTCTATTTCTATTCTATCTACTTTTTCCTTTTTATTTATTGAAAAACTTGACCCTATACTACTAGCACTCTCTTTTCTAGTTCAATACTATCTACTGTTTATTTTTTTTAACTTGACCCTGTCACACCCCTGTGGACTGTTTCTGTGGTTTCTCCCTATGTATGCCCTTATTTGGTCTTTCCTGTTCCGTCTTCAATTATTACATCATTGTTTAATCGTTCTCGTCTGATTGGTCTGTGTATTTAAGGTTGGTTGAGTTTCTCGTTTGGTTGTCAGTTCTTGTGTTGTCTACTAGTCTTTTCGTGCGTGTGTTTTCCCTGCTATTCCTGTTCCTGCTCGTCCTGTTCCTATTGTGGATTATCTAATAAATGTGCTTGTTGCTGATCTCCTTGTCCCAACTCCTCATTCCTGCACACAACGCCGTGACAGACCCACACTAGCACTCTCTATTCTATTCTATTTCTATTCTATCTACTTATTTTCTATTAAAAAACTTGACCCTCTAACAATAGCACTCTCTATTCTATTCTATTTCTATTCTGTTTTTCTTTTTATTTATTAAAAAAAACCTTGGCCCTCCATCACTAGCACTCTCTATTCTATTTCTATTCTATCTACTATGCTCTTGTAAGTAAATGTAGCTCATGGAAAAGGGAAGGAGATTGAAAATTGCCATTATTTCACTGCATACATTAGAAAATGAAAAGAAATTGTAGACGAGAGCCTCTAATAAGTACCACAAAAAAATTGAACAGAACATGCTTTGAATGCTAATTAATCACCTTAAATAACTTTATGAGTAGTAAAAAAAACTCCTCCATTCAGAGACTGTTCTACACATAGCCTACTTGACAATTTGAAATGGAGAGAAATAGCTGACTCAAATGGAGATTTTATAGTAAAATCAATACACATGTGTACTTCATTTTTTTCAGCAACAAGTGGCATGAAATCAGTCATCCACTACATTCTGGGGCAACATGCACTGATATTCTGCCAGAGAGATGTATCAGAGCCAATATCAGAAAAATGTAGGATGTGGAACACCACTAATCATACTGCAAACATGTTATGATTTGCCTTGGATATTTGTATCCTCGTTACCTTTCTGACACACACAACTCATACACTCGAAAATGTATATTTCAAATATAAATATCTACAAGCAAAGCTGTCCACCAGTTCATGTCTTGACAGAATGACAAAATGTTTTATCATGTCTTATCTCTCTAACAAGAATGATGTAGCTACTGTGACTCTTACCTGTTCAGTTTTCTTTTTTGGAGGTTTCTGTGTTGTTATGTGACGATAGCTATCAAAGAAAAAATAAAATGTAGACTATTTTTACATGTTATTATAGGCTTTTCAACATAATACCACAGCAATTCAACTTACTCACTCTCATGTAAATAATTGCACCATTACCATAATGTGTATGAATAAACTTACTCCATCTTTTTCAGTCTCTCTGATCCGGCTGCCACATATATCTCTCCGTGCACCAGCTGTTCCAGATTCGCCACCCTGTGACCCTTGTTAGGGGTGTAAATATTTCGCACTGCCCCAAAGTGAGCTGTGATGCCTCGAGTGACAGTGTTCAGAAAGCTGTCAAAAGTGGATGACTGGCGTTGATTGATAACAAACTTTCGGCCGGGGTAAAAAGCATCTCCGTTCCTGAACACAATAACCGTTTTGGTCGGCGGAGGATGCGCGTAAGACCCCCGACTAGACATTATGAACCAAAACAACTCTGCGATAATCCACGGGGAGGTGCTGACGAACCCAAATTATATATAGAAATAAAACGCAATTTTAGTAACCACAGTGGAAAGTTGTTAAAAGTAGTTTGAATCGTTGTCTTCCGCGTGCTGGAGGCGGCCAGATGTTGTCCATAGTAACGGAGTGAAAACGCTAAGAAAAGAGCAAGAAATGCCAAAAATACTACAATCCATCAACTGTCTTTGAACAAACAAAATAATAGCACACGAGATCGTAATAACTGTTTCTTTTTACTTTGATAGCTGGTTTTTAAAAATGGGGTTTGTTCTAGTGCTCTGGGGTAACTGGAGATTTAGCGGCCGCAGTCAGGCATCCTATTAGCCTATCTTAGACAACCGCCAAACAATAGATTAAATTTTAATTAGTGTATTACTTACTTCTGTCGTCGGAGACAGTATTGTAGGTCAGCTTTTCAAAAATATCAGTTTCATCTATAGGAATCAACGTGATTTCTTTCCAGTTTTGTTTTAGGGGTTAATAGTCTATATGATTGAATAATTTATTTTAATTTATTATGAATTCACTAATGCTGCCTTTACGTGGTATCGGAAATTATTTACGATCATTCAGATAGCATGAAAAAGACAGCATAAAACAAATAGGTTATGTTGCACTTTTATATATATTTTTACAAGAACATTATACAATGTAACGACAGTGACGATGAGCGACGAAAAACGAAATAAGAATGAAAAATACTTCTACAGCATTTATTAATCTTAGTTAATGTTAATTTTTAGCATTTACTAATGTATTATTAAAATCACAAGTTGTGTTTGTTAACATTAGTTAATGCACTGTGAACAAATATGAACGACTGTATTTTTAATAATTAATATTAACAAAGATTTAAAAATACTGTAATAAATGTATTGTTCATTGTTCGTTCATGATCGTTAATTGTTATCAAATGACACCTTATTGTAAAGTGTTACTAAAAAAAAAAAAAAAAAAAAAAAAAAAAGAAAACTTACTAGCCTGTTACTGACTTTTCTGTTTGTTTGTTTGTTTTTTCAATGCTTTGGGAAATCATGCTCCTTTGAATGCCCTCTTCCTTCCATGAACTTTAACCTTTCAAGAACTTTTTCAAAATGCTAGCAAAATGCTAACGCCAGAAGTGGCTACAATGACTTGAAAATAGATGTGAATGAATGAAAAAATATCAAACATATTTAATATCACTGGACTAACCAAAATGCATTCAATCATATCAACAAAACTAGTTTATGGATTAAATCAGATAATCGTTCGAGGTAACACAAGTTACCACGTTTTACAATGTAGAATGACACATTTTGTAGGCCTGTTGATTGGTTGACTGACTGATTAAAATAAAATGCATTTTATTTATTTTAAGTTTGTTTATGAATATTTTGGTAACACTTTATAATAAGGTTTATTAGTTAGCATTAATTAACTACATTAGTTAACATGAATTAAGAATGAAAAATACCTCTGCAGCATTTATTAATCTTAATGTTAATTTCAGCATTTACTAATGCTTTTTTTAAAAAAATCACAAGTTGTGTTTGTTAATGCACTGTGAACTAACATGAGCAAAAAATGAACGACTGTATTTTTTATTAACTTTAATAAAGATTAATAAATAGTGTAATAAATGTATCATTCATTGTTCGCTCATGTTAGTTAACAGATTAACTAATGTTAACAAATTGCACCTTATTGTAAATTAATTTATATTTGTAATGATTTATTTTACATAAATCTTTTCATTGACTCAAAAAACAAGCGAAAATATTTATTACCATATTTTAAGAAAGACAATTTGCACTGGTCAAGTTGATTTAAAACTAGCAGATTTATGGTCTCATTATATGTTTTATGGCAGGATAGGTTCCTTATGCCATTGTGTGTTTGGTGTGATGGCGAGTGTAGAATAACAGATCAGTTTACACAAGCAGGTCGCCTGATTATGTTTGTCAAGTTTATTGTAAAGACCTATTATGAAATTCAAGCACCCTCCATCTTTAAAGATTTATGAGGAAAAGCACTGTTACACGTGCAACAGAGGTGTACAGATTGCTACTTTGCCCCAGATTAATCTGATTTCCTGTCTTCTGTTATATTTTCATGCATAGTTAATTCCAGGACGGCTTGACCTTGTCATTAGCACATAGGTCTACAGTCACAGTGTGTAGAGCCACACGTGACCACTAGAGAGCGACAGATCACTTCTTTAACAATGAATGGAACCTTGCCAAGAGAGGTGGAATAGATACATAGATAGATAGATAGATAGATAGATTGATCATATGTCATATGTGACCTTGACGCTGACCCAGTCTGCCAATAATGTATTAAATAAATGGGATGATGGACTACTGGTCAACTGGGACAGCCATTTCAGTCATTTTACTGGGGAGAATAAGTTGTGTTTGACCATTAAAAATACAATTCCTAACCTCAACCCTACAGTTCAGTCAAGAAGACTGCATGTTATGTAAATCTGCTCTTGTTAGCTAGTTCTACAAGTACGCTGACCTATTCAGCATATTAATAATACACCATGTAATTCAAATTCAAATGGCAGGGAAGAAAGGTAGTAAAAGAGAAATGCAAGAAAAAGGTCAAATCAGTGGAATCTAAAATTGTTAATATAAAAAGATAACAAGAAAGTCTTATTCCTTATTCATTTAATTTATTACAAGTAAATGTAGTTTAGTAAATTAGATGTCCACTTTTCACAATAAAGGTGATGAAAAGTACAAATATTCAATACAGTCTCTCAATTAATATAAGGTTTTATACAGCATGTACATTACTTTTCATAAATGTGGCATCAGTAAGACGTTTCATTACTATTTTTAAAAGAAATTAATAGTTTTATTCAGCAAGGACACATCTGATTGATCAAAAACTATAGAGAAGACATTTATAATGTTACAAAAGTGTTCTGCTATTTAAAAAGTGTGGTACTTTTGAACGTTCTTTTCACTAAAGTATTACGTATGTTTCAATATATTTCTGTTTTTACAGATTAAATAAATGCAGCTTTGGTGTGAATAAGAGACTTAAAGGGATAGTTCACCAAAAATTCAAAATTCTGTCATTATTCACCCTCATGTCCAGGGGCGGACTGGGACAAAATTTCAGGGCGTGAAATCTTACACTCATCCTGGCCATCCCATGCACCTACAACAAATTTTGAAACCACGGACAACAATATTTTTTTGTATGGCCATCATCATCACATAAAAAATGTTTAAATGCCCAGGCCAGGGCAACAGAAAATAATTAAAGGTTATCTCGTGAACTGCCAATTTTCTTTTTAAACTTTTAACTTCATTTTCTTTTTTTCCTTTAGTCTCTTCATTTTCCCTGGCATGTGTTTACTTTTTTTCTCACTAATTTTCTTGTACCTGTCACTTTTTCATTAACACATCTCCACCTTGTTGCAAAACAACCACCTCATTGCAATTTGTTTGCACATAGTATAGGCCTACATTTATTTTAGAAAATGAATTACAATAGAACCATGTGTTATTGTTTAATCTTGCCTTAATGTCAAACTTAGTACAATAATAGCTACATCTTGAATATATCTTTACAGAAGAACCATAAAACTGAACCTGTTTTTGCATTATCATAGGTCATGTTTTGTCCTAAGGAAAATTAACCAAAGTAAAATTAGGCCTGTGGTAAAAGTATAGTAACTGTGTTTTGTAGTTGTTGTTTTAACTGGCTGATTACCATTTGTATAATCATAGTTTTACTACAAATACCATGGTGAAACTATAGATTGTATCAAAACCGCTGTTAATTTGTGGTTACCATGTTTTTTTAACTATAGTAACCATGTTTTTTGGTTTTATTTTTAGTAAAAGCACGATTCGTTTTCGTAAGGGTTGTGTTTTCTGCTTTAGCTCCCTCTAAAGCCGTTTTAAAACGATGTGAATATTCGTCTGCTAAATTCCAACTCTTTACAATAGTATTTGTAAACAGTAATTGACTGCTACAGCTAACATTTGCTAGCAATTTAATGCTTAACTAAGTAAGCAAAGACAAAACTACAATAGCCTATTTACAGATGTAACCGACCTGCATTTGAAGTCCTGAACAGGACAGTTTTGCCTCTCGCTCCACCTGGGCGCTTCCAGTCCACTCTCGAGTCTCGCATCTTTTTGGCGGATGCGCGGAGCGCGCGCGAGGCGAAACGCGTTGTCAGTCAAGACTAACCGACTAATGATTTATTAGAGTTTTATTATTGAATGGGGCATTCGGAAATAATCACTTTAGTACATTCGGCAGGCAACAACAACATTCCAAAAAAATAAAAAATAAAATAAATAAATTGTAGGGCAAACTCCCGGTGCTCCCTATGGCCAGTCTACCCCTGCTCATGTCGTTCCAAACCCGTAAGACCTTTGTTCAGCTTCAGAACACAAATTATTATATTTTATTGAAACCTGAGAACGTTCAAGGCCCAGAAAGGAAGTAAGGACGCAGAAAGGAAGTAAGGACGTTGATATAATAGTCCATGTGACAGTGGTTCCATACTTTTATGAATCTACAATTTTGTACACAAAGAAAACAAAACTTACTTTATTTAGCTCTCAGATTTCATCAAAAATATCTTAATTTGTGTTAATTTGTGAATGAAAGTTTGGAAGGACATGAAAATGAGTAATTAATGATTGAATTTTCATTTCTGGGTGAACTGTCCCATTAAAACATTCAAAATCTTACTGACCCTAAACTTCTGATCCGCAGTGTATAATAAAAATAATTAAATGTTGATTGACTGGAAACAGCTTTACACGATGCCTAGCATGTCACACTGCTGTCACGGCTTAAAATGTTGTCAAAACGTAGAAGTGCTGTACTTTTTTCATTGAAATTTTAGCCTTCTTTAATACTGGAGTGTTTTAAACATGTCTAAATTGACTTTCCCCCTTATAGATTGGCAGTGAAGCTCATACTGTGTCCTTGTCAAACTCACACACAAAGTACATAGTGAGGTGACAAGCCACATCAATCCACTCGCCTGAAGACACCATCTCGACACAATCCTCGTCGTCGTAAGCGTTGTTTGGCTCGCCCTCCCTCCACTTGCTGAAAGTGGTCATGGGTGAACGCTCCACATACACAAAGTGGCCTTCTCGCTCCAGGTCATTAATGCCGATATACACTCTACTGAGGCCGGCGTCAGTGACGTAGCCAGCGATGGCTCTGTTAGCCGCCGCGTCTTTGGGCATAGCCAGATGTCCACCTCGGCCCTGACAAAACACCTCCGCATCCCTGTAGCGTTTTTCCTCCTTCACCAGCAGATAGACCTTGCTGTCTGTCTCTTTGATGCCAGCAACAGCTGCGGGGGAGGGCAGTGCTGAAAAATGAGGATCTGAATTTCTATAATCACACCGCAGCAGCCAGCGTTCACACAAGTGCATTCTGACAGTCAAACAAAAGAGCTTCTGGCTAATAGCTAAATACTTTTGTCTATGCGCATTCACCCTGCACATCAAAACGAACAACTGTATGAATCAACTTGACAACATCACATTATTGTAATTTCATAAACATTGATAGACAGTGCAACTGGTTCATTCTTTATCTTCTGGACATACCATTTTTAATGAACTTCAGTTCATTGGTTAATTGCGCCACTTGAATATCCATTTCGCCAATCATTTTCCGTAAGGGTGCGCACTCACAGGGGACGCCTGAGGAGAGAAATTAAATACGAGACCATTCACATGAGCAGTCCAAGCATTAAACTGGTAAATTCAATCCAATTATCAACTGATATGAACTGAATTCTATTTCGGCAAGGCCTATACCTGGATCTCCATTTGGGCCCTTAGGTCCCGGATCTCCCATATCACCTTTTATACCTAGAAAAAAAGACGGCTATTGCATTATTAAGCAGTTAGACAAAACAATCCTGATTACTTTCACAATTGCAATTTCAGTCCCAAGCTTACCTTTGGGTCCAGTGGGACCCATTTTCCCGTAACGTCCGGGACTACCTTTTTGTCCTTTGATGCCAGGGGGACCTGGAAAATAAGGTATTAACTTTATTAAGTACAAAAAAATAAGCACGAATATGAACCGAAGAATGTAGTAATTCCCAGAATGGAGTAGGATTCCCTTGTTTATCAGTATGTTGAAGTTTTTATAAACACAATGATGGGTCAACACTGGGTCAGCTATCTAAAAGCAAGATAAGGGAAGTTTTAGGGGCCCTTTAAAGGATTAGTTCACTCCTGAATTAAAATTTCCTGACAATTTACTCACTCCTGTGTCATCCAAGATGTTCATGTCTGTCTTTTTCAGTCAAAAGAAATTAAGGTTTTAGAGGAAAACATTCCAGGGATTTTATCCATATAGTGGACTTCAACAGGTCGAAGGTCCAAACTGCAGTTTGAATGCAGCTTCAAACAGGGTTCGTACAGATACTGTAAAATTAAATACCAGGACTTTCAAGGACTTTTCAAGCACAAATCACAAAACCACTCTGAAATCCTGATCTCAAACAAATGATTCACCATACACGCCCAAACTGAATCAAGTCCAAACTGAACCTGCACCGAAGTCTCGATCTAAATCAGATGATTTGTGAACCCATTCCGAAGTTCCGATGTGAAGCAAAAGATTTGCGAACCTTCTCCAAAGTTCCAATCTAAATCAGATGATTCGCGATCTGCGCTCCAAAGTTCCGATGTGAAGCAAAACCTTCGTAAACCTTCTCCAAAGTTCCAATCTAAATCAGATGATTAGCGGTACGCACTCTGAAGTCCCGACTGAAATCAAATGATTCGTGATACACAATTTGAAGTCACAATTTTAAATAAATTATTTGTGATACGCAGTCCAACTGGAGCACTTCAAAACAGTGAATCACTTTGCGACGCAATGGTTTAGCTGATTTAGAGTTTCAAAAAACTCAGTTTCACCCATCACTACGTGCTTTTTAAAATTGCAACAAACAATGCTGAAATTCAAAAATGATTGGCTCTTTTAATTTGATCTGTTTTTTGCTAGTGAATCAAATTCACATGTTTTGAATCACTGGGAGCGGTTCCAGCATAAAGGACTCGATTGATTCGGTTCTTCAGTGTTGTTTTTTGAATTGCTTGAATTTTGTGTGAAAAGATATGGAAGATATCTGAAAATTAGGCACTTATTTCATAGATACATTGTCTTTCAATAATTCAAGCACTTTTCAAGTACCTCTTCAGGAATATTGCTATTTTCAAGGGTTTTCCAGGCCTTAAACTTCAAAAAGGCAAATCCAAGTACTTTAAGCACTTTAAGCACCTTGTACAAACCCTGTATAAAGGGCTCTACATGATTCCAGCCAAGGAATAAGGGTCTTATGTAGCGAAACGATCTGTCAGTTTTTTAAAAAGTAAAAATGTATATACTTTTTAACCACAAATGCTGGTTATCTTGCACCAGCTTGACTTCACGTATTGTGTAATCATGTTGGAAAGGTCATGTGCGGTTAGTTCTGCATTGGTTCAAAAAGGTAGGGTAGGGCAAAAAACTCTTATTTTCTCCTCCAACTTCAAAATCATCCGACATTGTTTTACCTTTTTTGTAAAGGACGTTTGACTTTCTTTGCATGTTTGCTTTGTAAACACTGGGTAAGTACTTCCTTTATTTGTGATCGTGCAGAGCCCTTCAAAGCTGCAATGAAACTGCAATTTTGGACCTTCAACCCACTGATCCTCATTGAAGTCCACTATATGGAGAAAAATCCTGGAACATGTACCTCCAAAACCTTAATTTCTTTTTTTTTGACTGAAGAAAGAAAGACATGAACATAGATGACATGGGGGTGAGTAAATTATCAGGAAATTTAATACAGGAGCGAACTACCCCTTTAAAGTGTATACATTTGGCAGCTCTCTGTTAAGTCACTTGGTTTGAAAGTTTCGGAATTCTCTGAACACCTAGAACTTCTTTACAGGTTCGTAAAGAGCTTGAGTCTTGTTTCATTATGTAAGTGGATAGTAATTAAAAAGCACTGATGGAATTCGATTAAACTCTCAAAACATGGTTTAGTGTTACCTGACTCTCCAGGTGGCCCTAGTCTCCCAGGTCTCCCAGGTGCTCCTTTCTCTCCTTTCTCTCCAGCTTCACCTATAGGAATACAGGAACAAAGTCATAGACTTCCACAGACAAAGCTGTTCCGAATAACAAATACTTTTACTTTTATTATTATACTGTGCACATTTTCTATTTATAGTATCTTCTGTAGCATTTTCAAGTATTATACAGTATTTTTTAATATATAATTACCAACCTGGTCTCATGACAAAAACGCACCTGGAGGAACTTTTTCGTGAGACGCAAAATACATACTAAATAGTAAATATCACTGCAGTTTCCAACAGAAGTGAACACTAGAGGTGGTCAGACAGCGAGCACTTTTAATCATTTTGTGCACAGTTAGGATTACAGCTCCGTATGTTTTCGCTTTCCAGTGTTCTGACAAATAGTGCTACTTATCATATTATCCTACCGACACTGTATTTTTAATACAGTAGGTTTAGGGTTGGGGTATGTGTACTTGACAGCGTAGGACAAATGGACACAACACCAGATGTCACAAGCTTGTTCTGTAACTCAGGCAGCACAGAGTTGGACTGAGGATGCTGAGTCCTCGGGTACGAATCCCGTGAAAAACAAGACTCACAATGAAAGAGCTGAAAGATAAGAGATTGAAAAACAAGCTAAAACAGGTAGGTTTAGGTGTAGTGCAGATGGTAAGTTATTTTAAAACATCAAATAAATTACATTTTCTACCTATCAGATTGTGTTTTATTAATGTCTACACCTACCCCAACCCTAAACCTACCCCTTACAATAATGCAAAAACAGTCATTATTGTACAGTACATCTGTATACCATCTAGCCATTACCATAAAACATACCATATGTACACTCATCTGTTCCGGGGGGGAAAAACCGAACACTCTTTTAGCTCCACTCAGTGGACATTTCTGTTGAAAACTGCAGTGATATGTACTTGTTGTTACGTATTTCACATCTTGCGAAAAGAAGTTCCCCCAGGTGCATTTTCGCTATGATACCAGGTTGATAATTACAGTACATACAAACACTACCATTTAATTTATCAAAAGTGACAGTAGAGACATTTATAATGTTGCAAAAATCTATTTAAAATAATTATTGCTATATTGAACTTTCTATTAAAGGAAACCTCAGGTATTAAGACTGGCTTAATATGACTCAATATAACGTAATTGATGTCTCTTACTGAAATATGTAGTAGAAAACCCATGAAAGATTTACATTATTTAAAAAATCCACATCGTTTTATATATATTTTGGACTATGGGGGGCGCCATTATTTTGATGACGTGAAATGGTTGCACTCGGTGAGCTACTGGCGCTACCTGTTGCTATTTTTAACGCAACACAACTCGGAAAATAAAATACTGATACGATGACCACAGCTACTGAAAGAGCTTACAGGTGGCAATGGATACAAGCCTAGGCTTAAACCAAATGCCATACCATAGATTTTTCCCCACAAGGAGTCTAAATGCCCCCTGATATCGAGTGAAATCCACGCTGAGAAACTCCTTCAGTGGCTGCAGCGTCATGACAAGCGTCGGCATGTTTACATCCTGCCAGGATGGCATCTAGCGTTTCTTGTCTCTGCCATTTATAAGCTCTTTCAGTAGTTGTGGTCTACTAAAAGCCTCAAAGACATCAGGGCTAAAGTGGAAAGAACAAAGACGCAGGTCTTTAGAAAGTTTTATTCGTCCACAGGCATCTTCCCATTCTTTCCTCCTCTTCTTATCGCTAGGTAAGCAGCGAAGACTTACATCGCTTCTCTTATTGCCGTTCAACTCAAAATTACAACCAAAAGCCACACAATGTGGCATCATATTAGTATTTTATTTTTGGAGTTGCGTTAGCAATAGTTAATGCCAGTGCAAACCATTTAATCTCATCAAAATAATGGTGCCACCCATAGACCAGAATATGTATAAAATGATGTGGATTTATTAAAGGAGAAGTCCACTTCCAGAACAAAAAATGACAGATAATGTACTCACTCCCTTGTCATCCAAGATGTTGATGTCTTTCTTTCTTCAGCCGTAAAGAAATTATGTTTTTTTGAGGGAAACATTTCAGGATTTTTCTCCATATAATGGACTGATATGGTGCCCCGATTTGAACTTCCAAAATGAAGTTTAAATGCAGCTTCAAAAGATCCCAGCTGAGGAAGAAGGGTCTTATCTAGTTAAACCATTTGTTATTTTCATTAAAAAAATACAATTTAAATACTTTTTAATCTCAAACGCTCATCTTGTCTTACTCTCCCTGAACTCTGTGTATTATGGTTCAAGACAGTTAGGGTATGTCAAAAAACTCCAATCGTATAACTTCAAAAATAAATTCAAAATCATCCTACATCACTGCAGAAGTACCGACCCGATCTTTGCAAAGTGAACATGCAAAGAAGATCAAACACCCTCAACAAAAAAGGTAAAACAGTGATACAGGATGATTTCGAAGTTGAGGGAGAACATGAGATGTGAAGTTTTCAACATACCCTAACTGTCATGAACTGGAAAAAAACAGTTCAGGCAAAGTGAGACAAGACAAGCGTTTAACATTAAGAAGTATATAAATTGTATTCTTTTAATGAAAATAACCAATCGTTTCACTAGATAAGATCCTCCTTCCTCGGCTGGGATCATTTACAGTCGCATTTGGGATCGTTTACAGACACATTTAAACTGCATTTTGGAAGTTCAAAATCAGGGCACCATATCAGTCTATTATATGGAGAAAAATCCTGAAATGTTTCCCTCAGAAAACATAATTTCTTTACAGCTGAAGAAAGAAAGACATATACATCTTGGATGAAAAGGGGGTGAGTACATTATCTGTCAATTTTTGTTCTGGAAGTGGACTTCTCCTTTAAATAATGTAAAGTACATTTTTCATGGGTTTTCTACTACATATTTCAATAAGAGATGCCTTTCACATTATATTAAGACAATCATTTCAGCATTGATAATAAAGGGTAAATGTTTCTTGAGCAGCAAATCAGTACATCAGAATGATTTCTAAAGGATCATGTGACACTAAAGACTGGAGTAATGATGCTGAAAATTTAGCTTTGTGTCACAGGAAATTGCATAAATTAGATTTTAAAATATATTAAAAATATATCTTTTAAATTGTAATAATATTTAGTAAAATAATTGTTTTTACTGTATTTTTCCATAAAATTTGTGAGCATAGCCTTGGTGAGCGTAACATTAAAATGAGTGTCATTAGTGTAGATGCCATAATGTGGTGTAGTTTAACTGCAGTACCTTTGAGGCCAGGGACGAGGATCTGGACGGAGCATGGTTCTTCTGGCATGTGCTGACCATAAACTGACCTCATTAGTGTCAGACTTAACATAGTGACCAACATGCAAGCCATCAGCTTTTCTCCACCCATACTGGAAACACAACAAAACATTTATGTTCATCTACAATTAAAAAACAACATATTTCAATGCCATGTTGATTGGAAACAGAGCAGCAGCTGTTATTGGATTCGCAAAGGCTTCAGTGCTCATAAAATGGAACAAAAATCATATCAGGGCATTCCGTGACAGAAACGTCTCCACAGTAAACTGGTCTTGTGACATACAAGTATACAAGCATTTGCAAAGCAAATACACCAAAGAACACATCAGTTTGTATCCGTCTTTCTCCCAAGCAATCTCACTGTCCACCTTCATTTCAAAGTCGATACTAGAGAGTAAACAGTCACACTGTGACGTCTCCTATAACCACCAGCTTAAGGTAACATTTGAGTTGTGTCATTGTCTGTGCCACCTGCCAGACACCATATTGCTTATGAAATGGACTTACCTTGTGTTGAATTTCAAAGCCCGATATATGCAGCACACTCAGCCTGTATATGCATCCAAGTGAGTTAATGGCGGTTTGTTCACTGGTGGTCTCTCTGAAATTCTTCATCTCACATACCCTGCTAGAAACAGGCCTGAGAGTGAGCAAGTACGTGTAAACACAAAGATAAGAACGGCTCTGCAACACTCCTCTCTGATAACACCATGGGAAACATCAGGGTCAGTGACAGCACGACTCTTAACACATTCCTCACTGTTGCGCATCAAAAGCATTCCCAACTTCACAAGTTTTCGTTAAGATAGTATTAAAGAGCTGAGGTGGAAAGGTAAACAAATATATTTTATTTATATATAGGTTTTAGATGCCGAAACAACTTTTAAATTGTTTTATTTTCATATACTGAAATGTGCTGCAATTGAAATGAGCACAAAACACGGAAGTTAGATAGGAACGCATTTAATTTGAGGTCAACCAGGATGAGGAAAACTTGGGAACAGAAATGCTGCAGTTTGTGCACTGGCGCACAGGGTGGCAGTAAATATTTGCCGGAATTTCATATGGAAAAATCCAGAAAAAATAAACTTTTGCTGTGCATTTTGTAATGAACATTTCTTGGTTGAGTAAAAAAAAAAAATAAAAAATGCTAAGAAAAAAAAAATTAGTGAAGTGAAGCCATTATATTATATTATATTATATTATATTGTAATAAATGCTGCTTGGCTGAAAAAAAAAAAAAAGCAAAGCTGCTTTGCTAAGAAAAAAAATGCTATAATAGTGAAGCCATTATCAGAACATTATATTACATTATATTACATTATATTATATTATATTATATTATGTTATATTGTAATAAATGCTGCTTGGCTGAAAAAAAAATGCAACAATAGTGAAGCCATTATCAGAACATTATATTATATTATATTATATTATATTATATTATATTGTAATAAATGCTGCTTGGCTGAAAAAAAAGCAAAGCTGCTTTGCTAAGAAAAAAATGCTATAATAGTGAAGCCATTATCAGAACATTATATTATATTATATTATATTATATTATATTATATTATATTATATTACATTATATTGTAATAAATGCTGCTTGACTGAGAAAAAAAATGCAAAGCTGCTTTGCTACAAATTTTTTTTTTTGTAATAGTGAAGCCATTATCAGATTATATTATATTATATTATATTATATTATATTATATTATATTATATTATATTATATTATATTATATTATATTGTAATAAATGCTGCTTGGCTGAAAAAAAAAAAAAAGCAAAGCTGCTTTGCTAAGAATTTTTTTTTTTTTTTTGTAATAGTGAAGCTATTATCAGATTATATTATATCATATTATATTGTAATAAATGCTGCTTGGCTGAAAAAAAAATGCAAAGCTGCTTTGCTAAGAAAAAAAATTCTATAATAGTGAAGCCATTATCAGAATATTATATTATATTATATTATATTATATTATATTATAGTTTTGAAATACATTTTAAAACATTTAATACATTTGATCAACATTTGCATATGCTAATATTATTTAATGGACCTGAGCTGACATGAGCTAACAGTGAAAAGTTCTATTTTTATTCATTAACATTAATGAATTCATTCATTAACAAATTTTAATAAATACTCTAACAAATCCATTGTTCAGTATTAATTCATAAAAAAAATTAACTAATGAGACCTTATCGTAAAGTGTAACCAACCATATGATATAATATAATATGATATAATATAACATAATATCAGTTGCAATGTTTTTATTTATTTTTGTTGTAATTATTTAGTTTTTATTTGTTTGTTTTTAACTGCAATTATTTTTGTTTGGATTTAAAAGAAACAACCTGAATTATGAAATGTTTGTCTCTGTTGCTCTAGGAACCCTACAATTCATTTTCCATAATTGCATTGTACTTACAAATGAGTCACATGCTAGTAACTGACAATGAGGATCAGCTCTACATGCACTGCTATTTATATTCATAGTAATAAACAAGCTTAATAAAACCATTAAGGTGTCATTCATCTCCAGAGCTCTGGTGCTCTTCTTGTGTGTTGCTAAGGAATATCCTTCCCTTGGTAACAAAAACTAACATGATAACGTGATGAGAAAAAAATCGATTCCTTGAAATTGAAATTGTGCTGCAGCGCAGTTCTCACTCTGACTCACAACACTTCAGCAGTGACACGGCATGCCCGAGACAATGATCTTATTTCTGCATGTATGGGGTCAACATGTAGCACATTCCACCCTTAAATGTGCCAATATATCCCATAGTGACTAAATAAACTGCAAATGCACTACCATTCAAAAATGTCAGGTTGGGTAATGTTTTTGAAAAAAAGCCTCTAATGCTAACAGCTGCATTTATTTGATAAAAAAATAAGATAATAACAACAATATTGTGAAAGTGAAATATTATTACAATTAACACAACTGCTCTACTCGTATTTTAAAATGTAATTAATTGCTGTGATGGTAAAGCAAAATTTTCTTCAGTATGACGAAAACTTTCAGAAATCATTCTAATTTACTGATTTGATGCACAAAAAAAAAAAAAAAAAAAAGAAAAAAAAAAAAAAACATTTATTATAATGTTGCTAACAGTTGTGCTGCTTAATATTTTTGATGAAACCGTGACACATTATTTCAGGATTCTTTGATGAATAGAAAATTCAAAAGAACAGCATTTGTTTGAAACATAATGTTTTGCTATATTATACAAGTTTAAATAAAACTATTCATTTATTATTATTATTATCATTATTATTATTATTATCTTACTGACCCCAAACTTGTGAATGGTAGATAAAACATCAAATAATAAAAATAAAAATAAATACTACTACTACTACTTCTACTATTACTACTAATAATAATAATAGTTTATTTTTAATAACAATAACAATAATAATAATAATAATAATAATAATATTATTATTATCAACTCCAATTTCTAAGATTAAGTCCACTCTTGACTCAACGCTTTAAACAATATTAATTATTATTATTATTTCAAATAAAAGTATTAATTTATTTAAAAAAACAAACAAACTTGAACGGTAATGAATATTTGTCAAGATAAAACACCAAATATTATTAGAAATAATAATAATAATAATAATAATAATAATTATTATTATTATTATTATTATTATTATTAATATTAAAACTTCATAACCCCAAATGTGTGAACGGTAGTGTATATTTGTCAAGATAAAATGCCAAAAAATTAAAATTAAAAAATAACAATTATTATTATTATTTATTATTATTATTAAAATTATTTAATTCCAATTTTTAATCAACACCTTTAACAATAATAATAGTAATTATTATTATGATTATATTATTATTACTACTATTATAATTTAAAATGAAAATTAAAAAATTAAATTAAAAAGTATTATTTTATTTAAAAAAAATAATAAATAATAATATTATTTATTATTTTTATTAATTTTTATTATTAATATTATTATTATTAATTTTTAAGATGATTTAAATTCACTTCTTATCAATACCTTTAACAATACAAATTATTATTATTATTATTATTATTATTATTATTTCAAAAGTGGATTCAAATCATCTCTGTTTCAGCTGACTGTGACATTTAGAGAATGCTCTCCTATGGCAGCGCTGACATAATATGTGTACAATGCACATATGTGGAAAAAGGTACCGAAAGAAATCTACAGTTATATCTCTAAGTCCTGAAAACTGATTCAACTTCTCAGAGTAAATGGAATAAAAATGGTTACGTTTTTTATTTTCTTTCAAAGATAGCTTAACCCCCTCTGTTTTGTCTGACATTGTCCTGTCTCTGAACCGGAGAGGACGAGGATAGAGTCTGAATTTAAAAAGCGTGCTGTTGGATGTTTTGCTCCTGCATTCTGCTCCACTAAGGCTAAAAGCCCTCTGTGGATCAGAGCCCGGGGAGGACGAAGCCTTGACCACCGGAGCATGACAGCCATAGAGGCCTGTCTGACTTAAGGGCACCTTCAGAAGGATGGCACTTTGTGCTGTGTCAGGATCAGGAGGTTGGCAGGCGGCTCAGTCGCCGCACGTAACGCCCATTCAACCATCTCAGCTCATTAAAGCCACTTATTTTCTTGAAAAATGAATGAATAAATCACGCCGTGCAAGGGTGCCAACTTCTACTTGTTAATCAAGGGACGGCTGAAATAAATCCCAGTGACCCGGACGTCGTGCTTTTAGAAGCCTTGTATTGATAGAAGCAGGATGAAAAATATTTTTCTAATATTCTAATATTAGAATATAATGTAATGTAAAGCATTTTTTTTTCTTTATTGAAAAAGTAAACAAAATATATTGATGATTAATAATTGATCGTATAAGAAAAATATTTTTTCATCCTGCTTCTATCAATACAGGGCTTCTAAAAAACAAGACACCCAGTCCACTGGGATTTATAGAATGTTGAACAAATAATTAAATCATTAATAAAACATTATTAAACCTTTAGATATGAGTATCATTAAGTTTCTTGGCTCATCTACGTGTTTCTCTTTCCTACACCTCCACATTGCGCAGGCCTCTTCATCACAATATGCCTCGTGTTCACAGTCAGACGTGTATATTATGCTTGCTATAAGGGCTCTTTCAAGCACAAGAGGGAAACAAAAGCCATTATGAAAGACACTGAGCAATAAGACAATAACTCTTATAGTTATTAATACGTGAGATCATTGTCCCAGACATGTCAAATTAAACTAGATTCATTTTTACATAAGACTAGTCATTTTATAAGTATTTATAAATTATGAATACTAATAAATATGAAAATGTAATGTGTATTTGTGTTTGTTTTGTGTGTGTGTGTGTGTGTGTGTATACAGTGGAGATCAAAATTAAAGAACCTACAATTTCCTAAACTTCAAGGTCACTGCTTAGTCCTATTTGAAGTTGTCCCAACAGGAGTAGGACAGTTTTTAAGCATATTTGTGACCCTGGACCACAAAACCAATAATAAGGGTATTTTTTTTTTTTTTAATTGAGATTTATAAATCATCTGAAAGTTAGATAAATAAGCTTTCCATTGATTTATGGTTTGGATAGGACAATATGTGACCGAGATACAACTATTTGAAAATCTGCAGTCTGAGGGTGCAATAAAGTTGTCCAAATGAAGTTCTTAGCAATGCATATTACTAATGAAAAATCAAGATTTGATATATTTATGGTAGGAAATTTACAAAATATCTTAATAGAAAATGATCTTTCCTTAATATCCTAATGATTTTCGGCATTAAAAAATTATCATTTTGACCCATACAATGTTTTTTTTTGCTATTGCTACAAATATACCCGTGTTACATCAGACCAGTTTGTGGTCCAGGGTCACATTTCATAAATTAATTGAATTCTGAAGCACAGTATAAAAACTTAAATGAGATATTTGGAAAAGAACTCAAAATTAGAGAACACTTACAGATACCTCCAAGTTATTGGTGTTAATCTCGCACCTGGTGCTAATTTCCTTAATTATATGATAAACCCTATTTAGCTGGCAGCGTTTCCTCCAATTTTAATTGAGATTGCAAGATGGCGAGCTGCTCTAAGGTGACTGAAACCCTGCGACAGGTGGTTGTCCAGATGAAGGCCAAAGGAACCTTTCAGCCACTGCAAGAGAAGTTGGTCATTCTAAATCTATGATTTCTTGAATATTGCAAGTTCACAGTGACACTAATTAAAGGAGAAGTCCACTTCCAGAACAAAAACTAACAGACAATGCACTCACCCCTTGTCGTCCAAGATGATCATGTCTTTCTTTCTTCACCCGTAAAGAAATTGTTTTTTGAGGGAAACATGTCAGCATTTTTCTCCATATAATGGACTGATATGGTGCCCAGATTTTGAACTTCCAAAATGCAGTTTAAATGTGGCTTCAAACAATCCCAAACGTGGTTGTAAATGCTCCCAGTTGAGGAAGAAGGGTCTTATCTAGCTAAACAATTGGTTATTTTCATAAAAATAATACAATTTATATACTTTTTAATGTCAAACACTCATCTTGTCTTACTCTGCCTGGACTGTTTTTGTTCCAGTTCATGACTTCAAAATCGTCTTATATCACTGTTTTACCTTTTTTGTTAAGGGTGTTTGATCTTCTTTGCATGTTCACTTTGCAATGTTTCACTTCCGCAGTGATGTAGGATGATTTTGAAATAATTTTTTTTAAGTTGAGGGAGAAAATACAATTGGAGTTTTTCAACATACCCTAACTGTCTTGAGCCAGAATACACAGAGTTCAGGGAGAGCAAGAAAACATGAGCGTTTGAGATTAAAAAGTATTTAAACTGTATAAAAATAACTGATCGTTTCGCTAGATAAGACGCTTCTTCCTCGGCTGGGATCGTTTACAACCGCATTTGCGCATCGTTTGAAGCTGCATTTAAACTGCATTTTGGAAGTTTAAACTTGGGGCACCATATCAGTCCATTATATGGAGAAAAATGCTGAAATCTTTCCCTCAAAAAACATAATTTCTTTACACCTGAACAAAGAAAGACGTGAACATCTTGGATGACAAGGGGGTGAGTACATTATCTGTAAATTTTTGTTCTGGAAGTGGACTTCTCCTTTAATTCAAGTCCCCCAAAAAGGCTGGTCATCCACCTAAGACAAATGCACGAGAACACAGGATAATGCAGAGACTCTCAATGGGGAATTGGTTCAGCGCTGCAGCTAGAATTGCTTGCCAATTCACTGCTAAACAGGGTAAGGATCTGTCTCTACATGTTTAAGAGAAGTCGGACTGAAAGCACACTCTGCAGTGACCAAACCTCTCATCAGCAGAAAGAATCAAAAGGCTAAGCTCACCTTTGCTGAGGAGCATGTTGTGTGGAGATAGGAGAACTGGTCCAAAGTTCACTTTAGTTATGAAAGCAAGTTTAATTTATTTGAGTCTGATGGGAAACATTTTGTTTGGTCTCAAACTGAGGAAAGACTGAAGCCCAAGTGCGTAAAGAAGTCAGTGAAAGGTGGAGGAGGAAGTGTCATGGTTTGGAGGATGTTTTCTGCAGCAGGAGTTAGGCCTCATATACAGATACTTGGCAGGGTGAATGCAAATGTATATCAAAACACCTTCAGCAACATGCAGTTACTTCTCCGCAAGCATCTCCCAATCAGCCTGCAATTTTCATGCAAGACCCCTGTGAAGCTAAGAACACTGAAATAATGAAATGGCCGGACAAGGGTCCTGATCTAAACACAAAATCCTTGGCGACAAAGTTATGGCTATGAAACCCATTACAGTTAACGAACTATGGAAGAGAGTAGAAAAAGAGTGAAGGGTAATTCCATGCAAAGGTCATCTTTACCAAGAACAAATAAAGTTTTTACCAAAGGTTTTTACTATGCTGTTAGCACAGATGTCAACATTTGGTGGTTCAAATATCCATGTGAGGTCTCTCTTAAAGTTTTTATTTTTAGTGCATGATTTTCCATAGCCTGGTAAGTGCTATTTTCAGGCTTGTCACATCCATAACAGTACATATTCCTCATAAATAGACACATCAAAATTAAAATTAAGTAACAATTATTTGTTCTGTGAAGAGCTATCGCTTCTCTATTTGTTGGGTATTATTGCGTCTGGTTTGTGCATTTTAATTCGCAGAAATCCTACAAAGTAGACTCTCAAAAACGGTGTCCTTTTGTGTCACATCCATAATGCATGATTATTTCCCTTTTTTAACACAGAAAACATGTGCATAGACTGATATTTTTCTGATGTTTAGATTCTATCAACAAGGTTTTATTAAAATATAAACAGACGGCTCAGTATATTGGTAACACATACATTCTCTAAGCATTTATGCCACATCCATAACGCAAAATGTCACATCCATAACGCTGGATTTGCCCTGAACCAAGATCCCAAGATCACACCAGCACAGTCTGAGAAACTAGTGATGTCCTGCGGCCCCAGATGTGCCGAAGTCATTCAAAGCAAGAGCCTCTGCACTTCCTACTAATTTCTGACAGCTGTAACCCTCCAGGATTTTAGTTGTAATCTTCTTTTGTGCTACAGTGGTTACTGTTCTCTAATTCTAAACACTGCTTTTTTGTTGAAATGCCTTGGCTATTTTGTCAAACATGTTAGTAGAACAGTGGTATACCTACAGCTGACATTGCTTCAAATTTTGCAATGAAGATTAACAATATTAAAAAAAAAAAAAAAATCAAGTATTTATACACTGTTCTCTAATTTTGATCTCCACTATATATGTATATATATATAGATAGATAGATAGATAGATAGATAGATAGATAGATAGAGATAGAGATATAGTAAAGATCAAAATACTTTAGTATTCAATAATGAATGTTTTTGGAGTATGTAGTTTCAAATCCACTACATGCTTCAGTTCTTCTTTTTATTATTTTGATGCATTGCTATGATGTGCAATGGCATGTGAAACACTTTATGACATGTGTAAGTGTGTCTGGTCACTGTGGTGTGTGTGTGTGTGTGTGTGTGTGTGCACTGAAAGCGCTGTATTAGGTCTTGATATAAAACATGATTACTCACTGACTGCATTTTCATATTACTCAGACGCAGCGGAAAAATCATCAGAATATCAATGAAGTCAGAGTCCTACAACCTGACGCCAGCCACAATGTGCGCCACGAGCCATTACATGCTCACACAGAAACAGCCATTTATTTGAAGGAACGGAAAGGAGTCTTTCATCTGAAAGTGTTACCTCAGAGGCATGCCCTCCCGTTCATGAAAACGGCATGCGGTGAATTTTGATGCTTTGAGGAACTGCTCATCAGCTCCAAGTTTATTTCCCTCCGACACGATAATGGTGCTTTATTGTTGCATTGTAAACTTTTCATAGAGACCTTAGCGCTTATCTTACATCTGATGACTCGACACAAAATTACTTTGCAGTGTAGACACAATACCTAAATCTGGAGTCAGGATATTAGCTGCTGGTGAGCCGCTGACAGATCTGGGGGACCATGCGTTTGATATATCATTTCAGCAAAAACCTTCAGGTGAAGCTGTGCCTTGATGAGTCATCATATAAATAAAGAATAAAGAAAGAACGAGGGAGAGGGACAGAAAGAGGAAGAGGGCGAACAGCAGGGACCGGGGACATATGGAAAAGATGACTTTCAGATTCTGGGTTCAATACGAGTTACGCTCAATCAGCAGCATTTGCGGCATAATGTTCCCTCGTAACGCAAGGTCACGATGAAGCACTTACAATGGAAGCAAATGGGGCCAATTTATGGATAATTTAACAGCAGAAATGTGAAGCATATAATTTTAAAAAAAGCACTTACATTAATTCATCTGTTAAAACTTGTGTATTATTTAAGCTGCAAAGCTGCTTTCATGGCCATTTTAGTGTTATAGCCATTGTGTTGTCATGGCAACAAAGTCATAAATTGGATATTGGAACTACACAGAAAAAGGTTATCGATTTTTTTGTCCACACTAAAAACACGTAAACATATTTGTTTACATCTTGTGCCTATACTCTAGACCTAAAGGGGTGATGAGGTGACCAGGTGATCATTTAAAAAAAAAAAAAATGAAATGGAAGGAAAAATGTATATTTAAATTAGGGCTGTCACAAACAAACAATTAATTGCGATGAATCACATCCAAAATAAAAGTATGCGTTTACATAATACATGTGTGCAAGTGAACTGTGTATATTTATTATGTATATATGAATACACACACAAGCAGGCATTTATTTAAGAAAAATGTTATGTATATACTGTCTATACAGTATATATATTGAGGTCAAAAGTTTACATACACTTTATTTTACCAAAATAAGAGGGATCATATAAAATGCATGTTATTTTTTTATTTAGTACTGACCGGAATTAGATATTTCACATAAAAGACATTTACATATAGTCCACAAGAGAAAATAATAGTTGAATTTACAAAAACGACCCTGTTCATAAGTTTACATACGCTTGATTCTTAATACGGTGTTGCTCTTCAGAAAAATCCTTCAGGTTTTTTAGCATTTTTGTGTATTTGAAACCTTTCCAACAATGACTGTATGATATTAAGATCCATCTTTGCACACTGAGTACAACTGAGGGACTCATATGCAACTATTACAGAAGATTCAAACGTTCACTGATGCTCCAGAAGGAAAAATGATGCATTAAGAGCCAGGGGGTGAAAACTTTTAAACAGAATGCGAACAGAAAGATGTGTTCATTTTTCTTACTTTTTTTCCACTTAGTACTGCCCATGTTTCCCAAAAGACAAAATAAGTTGAATTTACCCTGATCTTCAAATTCAAAAAGTTTTCACCCTCGGCTCTTAATTAATGCATTGTGTTTCCTTCTGAAGCATCAGTGAGAGTTTGAACCTTCTGTAATAGCTGCACATGAGTCCCTCAGTTGTCCTTATTGTGAAAAGACGGATCTCAAAATGATACTGAAAAATGCTGAAAAACCAAAGAATTTGTGGGAACTTAAGGATTTTTCTGAAGAACAGCAGGCAGTTTAACTGTTCAGGACAAACAAGGGACTCATGAACAACTATAACTAAAAAAGAATAAATGAATAAAACAGCTGTGGATCATTCAGGTAACAACACAGTATTAAGAATCAAAAATATGTAAACTTTTGAACAGGGTCATTTTTATAAATTCAACTTCAACTTTAATGCAAAGTTTCACATGGAAATGTGGCAGATTTGCAAATATTTAGTGATAAAACGGCAAGTTTCTTGGGAAATACAATGCTTTTACAAGAATACAAAGTTTCTTAGGGGAACACAGCCCAGGGGAAATGCAACATTTCTTTGGGGAACGCAATACTACACAAATATAATGCGAACCCAAAAGCACTGAAATATATATTTTTTCCTCCCATCTATTGTTGCAACAGTGAATTGAAAGCACCTCATTGCAAGACAGATTTTTGCAGGAGGGACAAGTGGAAATAAATTTTTGTGACCATCACTCATTCCATTGACTGAGCTCAACTTCTGAACCTGAAATATTCTAACAGGCAAATGTCCACTCTCAAACTCAAATGGCCATTAAATCAGCAGTGTGACATCTCAGTCAGAAAATAACCAGACCTACCGCCATCAATCACCACTGACACGTACCAGGAAAACAGACCTTTAGAAACCCTAAGTGCCAGCGGGGTGCATAAACATAATTAAAATGTCAAAATGGGAGCACAGTGTAAATAAAAACTCCCTTCTACTCCCGTCACCTGGAAGGGGTTTAACTAGATCATCATCTGGCATCCAATGGAGTGCTATCCGAACCCCAAACCCTATCATTGGCTCTTACATCTGTAATCTCCCCTCCAGAGGTAACAATTTTAGCAAGAGGATTGGATATGAGCGGCTGACCCAGTATCGGCTGTCCTCCATGTCTTTCCTTCACTCACGTGTCAAAGCAGCGACCAGCGCTCTATTAACATGAATCTTTCCAGCGTCGTGCATCACCGCTCCGACTGCGAGAGATCATTTCTCTCACGGAGCGGCACATATTGCAGATTACGGTTGCCAGGTTACTTCGCACCAACATTCTAAATGTGGGCACATGCTCCAACCCAGAAATAGAGAAAATATCTCAGATCCAGTCTAGTTAGACATCACTCCTTTAACGGAGAAAACATATCGTAATGGATCGGCAGGGCGGGTGCAGTGATGCAGAACTCTCCGTAGTTATATAGGTCACCACCCTGAGGATGGCTTTTACAATTTGAGGAAATATATACAGTATCGCGAGGGTCATCCCAAAGTACATTGCTTTAAAAAAACTTTGGCTTATGTAACCACTTCCAACTGAGATTTGCATTTCCCACATCCCGCATTGCAAGCGACAACATTACGGCCTACGAAGACCATCAGCAGATGAAATAATGCGGTGCTTCTGAAGAAGTTTGCAAGCGTATGAATGAGAAAATCGAAACAATTGACATTTTTGCCAAAGGACATTGCGCTTCACGGGGCTTTAAGATTTTCCAGTGCAATTTGCAAACCGAAGGCAGATAATATGGCTCCTCTGGCCCTTCCTTTGCAAGCTCTCAGTGGAAAGAGGCAGAGACGGAGGGGGGTGGACACTGGAATCTGTTCAATGGCTTGTGGGAGCTTGGGATTTCTCTCCTTAGCTTGAGGCTGGTTGGGTGGTGGTGGAATATTATCAGCTCCAGAAGGCTGGCAACGCTCTGAGCTCGGTGTAGGCATGGAATCTACAATCTAACAGATTTAGGACTGACTCACAAACACAAGCGGGAGTGAAACCTTTCGCGTCGTATGGTGGAGAATGCGGGCAGCGCCAATGGCAGGCAAGCCGACGCTCGTATCCAACGCAGTCAAATGATTCAATAACTAAGTGTGTAGCTTTTCACGAAACAGCTTTATTAGATTTGTGGAAAATCTGTCGCAGCCAAAGGCCGGAGGAAGAGCCCCGCTCCCGTTCCTTGATGGGTTAACTAATACTTACAAATTGAATTCCACTCTCCGAACAATGTTAAAGCCAGGAACAGATCAGAATTCCATCTGATCGTTAACACATAATTCATTTAAGTCTCTCCCATTCCGTGAAGCTTTCTCCTGCTAATGCATCCATCTGAGAGTGCTTTGACAGATCAGACGTGTGCTGATAGCCTATTTTCCAAACATGGTACTAAACTAAATGTACTGCATGTGCAGCTAAATTATTATTCAGCTTTGCTGTTTTACAAACAAAAATGTCATGCTTTGAATGCTGGAGAAACTTTGTTTTCTAACAAACGCAGCTTGCCAAGATATTAGGTTTGACTTTGAACTGGATGGTGATAAATGCTTCTTTAAATATGGAAAAAAGTTTCAAAGCAGTTTCCCTGAAGACCAAAATAAAACCAATAAAGTACACTGTACGTCATCAGATATGAATACTCTTTCTCTCCAAACCACAAGATATGTTTAGAGCTAATCCACACTACGAGTTATTAAAGAAACAAACTGTCACAACAAGCTGTTCAGCCGTCTAAATACTGCAATTGGCAAAGATGCTATTTCTCAGCACTCGCATTCTGCCATATGGATTTTGTCGTGTTGTTCATAAGCATCAGTCAAATTCACACGTAAACTTCTGGAAAATAAACTGCTTTGAAAACGGAGTAGCCTGAGGTCACCCAGAGGGTTTGTGGCACTGAGCTGTCACGAAGATTGGATAAAGCAATATTATATGCACAAATGAAAACTTGTGTCATTATTTATTCACCCTCGGGTCATTTCTATGTCTTTTTTTTTCTAGGGAACACAGAAAGAACATTTTTATACATAGCTCTTTCTCATACAACAGGGTTTCCCACACTGGGGTTTGTGATGGAATGGCATTTGTTTACCTGCATGTCATTTGGCTATTAACAAACATCAAAGAGCCAGGAACATGCAAATGTGTTGTTAAATTATTGAAATATTAAGTTAAAATCCCAGGGGGTACTTCAAGTAAATATTTTAGGCCAAAACAGTTTGGTTGGCAAAGAATTTGTGGAATTCCTGCCATGCACTGAGTGCATCTCAATCAGCTCCCTAGTTCAGTAGTCAAGGTACTGATCAGGGAGTTGGCCATTTTAAATGGGTCATGAACTGCCTTTTTTATTATTTGTACTGTTCTCTAAGGTCCACTTATGTTTTTACATAAAAAAAAAACATATAATTTAGAAGTAATAGGCTATTTTCTGTCCTGTTTTGACCCCCTTATAAAAACGTTCTGTTTGAATAGCCGTGGAGGATTGTAGACTCGGAAGTAAACGCCCACTGTTATGACTGGCTAACAGTTTTGCAGTTTTTCATAGATGGACGCTACTGTGATTTAGATAAAAAATGTATAAATACTCAGTACATATTAAACGATCTGTAATAACAGACAAAGCAATAGTGAGTACATAATAAAAACAGTTACTCACACTTGTGTTGTGACATTACTGTTGGATCCAATACAGCTGGCGCAGCATCAACGTTTAGTTTCAATCTTTCTGAAAATCCTTGTTTGTAAACGAATCCACAGTAAAATGAAGTGAACAAAGGACCAAGTTCTTACTGAAGCATAAACAAAGTTCAAAATTAAAGTTCATCCACTCTTTTCTAATGTTGGGATCAGAAAGAAGGCAATGCAAAGACTGTGTTTTCCACAACTTGGCACTCTCTTCAGAGCCATCTTTATTGTCTGGTTTCTGCGTAGATCTGCATTTGCCTCTCGTTATTTACATGCGTGAATCGGTGGGCAGAGCTAAACAGGCAGCGATGTGAAAGCAGGCACTGATCTTCCTCTGCAGAGGCAGTGTTTAGTCACACTATTACATCATAGAGTGGCACATTCAACAACCTGTCGTTTTAGCAGACAGCCTTCAAAGTCAGCTGTTTTTAGACTAACAAGAAAGTTCATAGTTCTGAAACGTACAGGATTTTTTTTATAGTACAATGACCTCTCATATGTCAAAAGATCAAGGGAATTTAGATTTCTGAGTTCATGACCCTTTTAAGGGCTCGAAATCATGAAATCCTTCCAGTGCACTGCAAAGTTCATCCTTGTAAAATCTCACAATGCACCGCGAAAAAAACTAGGAAGCATCGAAGCTTACTATACACCCTTACGGGAAATTACATCACATTTATGAAGTGCTAAACATAAACCACACAAGCCAACATGATAAATATAATGATACACAATAGAAGATTTGAAAAGCCAAAATGTTTTTTTTTTTTTTTTTTAGTATTTTTCAGCATAAACACACATCGCTAGACAGGTAATGAACACATCTAGTTAACATTTGTGACCCTGGACCACAAAATCTCATGTCACTGGGGTATATTAGTAGGAAATTAAGTAAAGATCCTGTTCTATGAAGATATTTTGTAAAATTCCTACTGTAAATATATGAAAACTTAATTTTTGACTAGTAATATGCATTGTTAAGAACTTTATTTGGACCACTTTAAAGGCAATTTTCTCTATTTTTATTTTTTCAGATTCCAGATTTTCCAATAGTTGTATCTCGACCAAATATTGTCCTATCCTAACGAACCATACATCAATGGAATGTATTTATTCAGCTTTCAGAATGTATAAATCTCAATTTTGAAAAATTGACCCTTATGACTGGTTTTGTGATCCAGGTCACATTTATAATTAATATAGAGCAGTCAATGCCATTTTGGAAAGAAATCAATCAAATCTGTATGTGTGTGAAAATATTCAGATGTAAACAGATTGCAGTTACAATAAACAGATTACAGTTACATTTATTTTGTAATTAAATTACATTATTCCGTTACTCCCCAACACTGTATGTAGTCATGTTGCAAGAAATTTAGTAATCACAGGGAGCTGACTGAGAAAAAAATATCTCCAAATTAAAAAAAAAAGCACCATAATAATATCATAACAGTAGTGAAATAAACTCATGTAGCTATATCCTTAATCTTTTGAAGCCAAACAATAGCACTGTGCATGGAATATGTCTAAATTTAAGACACTTCTCTAGCACATTCATGGGAAAGATTAACAATTGAAAGTGTTGACCATTTTTTTTCTTTTTAAAAACATGGTCAACATGAGCTGTTACTGTATGGAAAATTATTATTTTCAGCTATTTATTGTCCATGCATGAAAGTTATGGAACATGGGTGTGAGTAAATAATGACAGAAGTTTAGGGTGTATTATTCATTTAACAAAGTAAATGCACTTTTTAAAAAATATACATGGTAAACACATTTCTATGGGAACATATCAATATGGAGAACTGTCCTGCCTCGGGTCGATATCTCTACATTTCATACAGCAGACAGACGAACAGGTGTGAAGTCCATGTGTGCCAAAAAAAACCCTGTATGAGTGCAATGTTGTTAGTTCTGATTCAGGAAACAGCCTGAAGGTGAAAATGGCAAGAGGAGGATGAGGAAGGATTGCATTGTCTGATGGCATCATTCTTACACCACTATGATGGAATAATGTGGCAGTTAAAGGAGCTCCAAGCACAGGATGTCTGGAAGAGTTTATAATGGATCCCAATTCTGACATCCTCTTTCCTGCCACTCCAGTAAGTCTGGGTTACACAGCTTCCATATTACCATGTTATCTGTCCATTTAAATTTGCTGGACTTCCAGTGACTCTCACTGAACCTTACGTTTTAGTGCTTACCTATACTGCTCTGAGAACCGGCAACAGTGTGTCACATACCTTTGCTATTAATATATTCATAGTGAAACACCTGCGGAAAACAATATGACACTTTGCGAAGGTGTTGGGAAAAGCAGATTCGCGCTTTCCTCGTGATAAGACTCCCCGTCATTTGATTGAAAGTCACATTCGTACATAAATGTCCTGACACCGGCTTCTTGCTCACTTCGATTAAGTCCAAATGGCAACGGGCATGTGATGAAAGTGCTCGGGTCAGATAGCTGTAGGCACTTTAAAATGGTCTTGGAGGTGTCTGGATGAGCAGTTGAATTTTGATAAACTTCATACATTTAAATGCAAAGTATAGCCACTGATCTTTACTAAAGATGACTTTGGGATAGTTTCCCTAACGAAGGCCAGATTTAATCTGTGTTTCGGATACTTTCATGGCTGTTTTCCCATATGCAAATTAGCCAATGTCCTAGGTTAAGTTTCACTGACAATAGTGATTCTTCATTCATGGTTTTCACTCCAAGACCAAGGCTTAATCTGCGTCTGGGAAATTGGCCCACATTGTCTAGTCACATAATGCCTTATTGGCATCTTCAGAGCGAAGTAGAAGTCATTGAATACTAGTGTTCAGACACGTCTATCTCGCCCTTTTGAGCCGAGATTCTGAGAGTGTCGTTACATTACAGTTGTGCTGACAAAAATGCATCAATCAAGGGATATTGAGCAGACTTAATTGCCTGCGCTGACAGTAAACTAAACAGAGGCTATTTTCATAATTCATCAGAGCCCATTAATGTCCAAAGAATTACCACTGCCTGATGATTTATGAATCTCTCAGCTCAAGTCATTATATGGTGTAAACTACTGATGGGAGGCCAGTAAAGTTGGACCTCCTAGACACATTTCTGCTGCTATTGGACAAAGGCAGACTAATTTTCTATATACTTTCTAGTCAGGGGCTTTCAAACTAGAGTCCAGAGGAACACATTCTCACTCCCAACTCGTCACATATTGACGCTTGGTCAGGACCCTTTAGCGTCATTTTTTGACGTGCAGCGTCCTTCATTGCTTTAAATAAGAAACCCTTGGTGTCGTAATGCTGATGCAAAAGGCACTGGGAATTTTATCGTCATGATTAAATTATATATTGGGTAATACTATTGCCATTACTGCATATATGTTGGGGTGTGATTTTTCAATGTAAAGTCACAACAGTTGTATTTACATTACATTATTTACACATTTACAAGCACCTAACCCAACCCCTGCCCCTAAACCTACCATTTGTCAATAAAACACAAGATATAACAGCTACAGCTACAGTCATAATTTATTCAAATGTTATTAACATTCCAAGTCTTCTGCGGCAAAACGATTGACTTGTGAGAGGAATAGATGCGATCGCCATCTCCGTCCACCGTAAGGCTCAAAAAAATGTGCGTAAATTCAAAAAAAGCTGCCAGAAGTCATCTTACGTCAGTCTTGGTTGTGAAATGCCTTTGGCTCTTGTCTGTCACATGACCGATTGCGTCATGCTAATGTTCGAGTATCTTTTTGAATTAGATGTGAGCGCGTTACTGGAGCGGGATCATTAGCGATTAAAACCATACGTTTTACTCTCTTCTTCAGATAAAGATAGCGTGTGGCTTCAGAAGACTCGGAATGCAACGCGACTTGTTTGTAATGCTTTTATGCTGCTTGTTTATGGTCAGTTTCTGCAACAAATACCTTTGACTGTACTTATATTTGCCTGTTACATCTTTTTATATTGTTCAGAAGTGGGTACGTTTAGGGTAGGGGAGGGGTTAGGTGCTCCAATGAAAGTATAAATTTATAAAAAATGATTTATATTTTTTACAAGCATGCAAACCGTTAAATTAAGGCAAACAACTGAAATCAATGGAGGACCCTGCACATCCAAAAGTGACACTAAAGGGGTACCTTGAGCATCATAAAGTGACGCCAAAAAGGTCTTGACCAAGCGTCAATATGTGAAGAGTTGGGAGTGCGAGCGTGTTCTCCAGAGACACCCAGGAGGTCAAAAGAGGGAAAATGATTTACTTTTAAATATATAGACAGAGACACACACTATCATTCAAAAGTCTGGCTGGGATCAATAAGATTTTATTTTACATTTATTTCATTTTATTTTAGTTATTTTTGAAAATTCAGCTTTGCCATCACAGGAATAAATTAGATAGATAAATAGATAAAATAGATAAATAAATCACAATATTTCTGCTTTTACCTTATTTTCCAATGGAATGACTGCAGCCTTGGAAAGTTTTCTTTCAAAAACATTTTTAAAAAATCTTACCGACCCCAATCTGTCCTTGTACATTTGAGTGTCTTTGTTCTGAAAAAGTTTGAAAACCCTTCTTTTGTTTGACATAACATGTAAATCATGTGATATGAAAACAGACAGCTTATAGGTACAACAAATCTAAAGTTAGATCATGTGTACTGATGCAGCGTCTAGACGAGCATGAATCAATAGGATATATAAGTTTCACTGCAGACTACCTGATATTTGACTACAGAGGACAAAGGATTTAGGGTGCCTTCATAGTGTCAAATGGCGTAATGTCTTACTGTACTTCCTGTTGTATATGGTGGCTGGTGGGGAAACAAATGAAAATGACGATGGCCTGAATTAGATAGCAAGGAAAGAAAATCATTGACATGGAAGAGTTTATTTTTGCTGAAGCGAACGATTGTGGCGGGTCAGATGTTGAAGGGCACATCAACAAATTGATTTTCAACTTGGACTTTATGTACTGCCGTGACCTTGGGAAAACTATAAGTCTGAGACACACAAGGCTCTTACTGTGTTTTCCACTCTCAAGACTCATACGTTTATGCATTTTATAGATCTTCAAAGGTGTTTTTGTGATTGAACATCACACAGCAATTTCAATCCTTCAAGCCTACTATTACATCTCTAGCAGGCTGCAGACAAATTATAAGAACTGTTAGAACAGTAGAAAAAAGGAGAGTGTGAAGATGTTAAGTCAAATAGATGTTTGGGAAAAACACATATTTGCACACAGATTCTGAAACTTCTTATTCCATTTTGTCCGTAACACTCAAGGGAAGAACACAGACATATTGTTTAAATTCACAGTGTTGCTGCAGCTGGAATCTAGGACAATAAACTGATAATGCTTCAGCTCTGAACCTAGCCTTCAACCCACTCCAACTGTCCCATAAATACATACGTGATTGCTTGAGATTTAACTACGGTATATAATACTTGACCTTCAGGAGCATAGTTTCAATAGGCCATAGGGTAGAATGCGGTCTTTGATGACTAATAATTGTATTTCATATTCAGTGACTCCATATGGACAAGTGAAGATGCAGTCATGTTAACCAGAGGTAGGAAAGTGGAAATTTTTATTACCACTACTGAAAGGCAACATATTAAAAGTCAGGCCTTTTAGAAATTGGATTCTCTTCAGTTACACTGCGTTTTTGTTTAAAAGAGTGCAGCTTTTAACCGTGACTTGTGCTTTAGAATTCGTATAAAACATCCAACATCTTCAAAAATCTCACTGAATTACCGTTTCAGTGTTCAACATTTAAAGAAATTAAATGAACTTCCGACGGGGAGGTGCGTAACGGGGTGACTGTGAAGGCAAATCCTTGGAAATCTTTTTTCATGTAATGAGTCATAAAGCTTTCAAATTACAGCTGGGACTTTCCATATGTGATAACCTAAGAAAATTATGTTGTGTATAATTTTATATATTATGTTAAATTACACTAGATTATTAATTTATTTAATATTGTTTATTTTTAATTATTTATTATTAATTTATTTAATTAATATCTAATTTATATATATATATATATACATACAGTGCCTTTATCTTTTTAAACCCCTTCATCTTTTTTTTTTTTTTTTACATTTTTTGTTGCAGCCTCATGTTAAACTGCTTTAAATATCTTTTTCCCCCACATCAATCTACACTCCATACACCATAATGACAAAGCAATAAACTGATTTGTGACAACTTTGCAAATTTATTAAAAATAAAAAATTAACATCAGTACATTGCATAAGTATTCATATCCTCAATGCGGTACTTAGTTGAAGTGCATTTACAGCTTTAAGTCTTTTTGGTATGATGCAACAAGCTTTGCACATCTGCATTTGGCAATTATCTGCCATTTTTCCCCTCACCTCTTCACCTCTCAAGCTCTGTCAGCTTGGAAGGGGGCAGACCCACATTTTTAGGTTTCTCCAGAAATGTCTGATTGGGTTCAAGCCCAGACTGTGGCTGGGCCACTCAAGGACATTCACAGAGTTGTCTATAAGCCACTCTTGCTGTGTGTTTAGGGTCATTGTCCTGTTGGAAGGTGAACCTTCTGCCAAAACTGAGGCTCTGGACTATAGGCTATCTCTATATTTTGCTGTGTTGAGCTTTTCTTCTACTCTGACGAGTCCCTCAGTCCCTGTCGCTGAAAAACAGTCCCACAGCATGAGGCCGCAACCACCACACTTTACTGTTAAGATGCTACTGTGCAGGTGATGAGCAGTGCCTGGTTTCCTCCAAACATGATGCTTGGAATCTTGTTTCTCACAATCTGTGAGGTCTTTAAGTGCTTTGTTGCAAATTTCAAGTGTTTTCATGTATCTTCACTGAGGAGAGGACTGAGTTTGGCCACACCGCCATAAAAGACCGAACTGGTGCAGTGTTGCAGTGATCTTTGTCCTTCTGTAGGTTTCTCTTGTCTCCACATATGATCATGGAGCTCAACTAGAGTGACCATCAGCTTCTTGGTCACCAGTCTAACCAAAGCCCTTCTCCATCAATTGCTCAGTTTGGCCAGGAGGCCATCTCTAAAAAAGAGTCCTTGTTGTTCCAAACTTCGTTCATGATGGATAATGGAGGTTACATGCTTCTGTGAACCTTCAATGCAGCAGAATTTGTTCTGAACTCTTCCCCAGATCTGTGGCTTCATCCAATCCTGTCTCTGAGCTCTACAGGCAGTTCTTTTGACCCAAGTGCTCGGTTTTTGGTCTGATATGCAATTTCAGCTGTTAGACCTTTTATTGCGAGGTGTGTGTCTTTCCAAATCATACTCATTCAAATGAACCTGCCACAGTTTATCTCCACTCAAAGTAAAATCTACAAGCGATATGAGTGCTCCTGAGCTAAATTTCAAGTGTCCCAGAAAAGGTATGCATGTAATGGAATCATTTCAGTTTTTTATTTCTAATAAATTTGCAAAGCTGTTACAAAAATGTTATTTTACTTTGTCATTATGGTGTATGGAGTGTAGATTGATGTGAAAAAATAAAATATTTAAAGCAGTCTAACATCACATCTAACAAATGTGAAAAAATAAAGGGGTTGAATACTTTTGCAAGACACTATACTGTATATATATTGTTCCTATCCCTACATTCTTAAATGCCTATGCAAAGTCTGTCATCAAAGTATTCCTGTTTAACTGCCTTCTAAAACTGTCCAAAACTGCGTTTCCAAACAGCAGCCATCCACCTCTGAAAGCAATGACTGCTTTTATTGTATTTGGTCTGTTTGCTTTGAGGCACAAGTATATTATATATGAAAATTATTATATTCAGTGGCTTCTACTTTTCTTAGTTATATATAGTGCCAGTTTATCAGGAAGTGACAATTTTTCTCTTGAACTCGTTGGATGGAAACAGTGCTTTATTCGCAAATGTTTTATGCAATATTCCAATTTTGCATGCAAGTTAAATTTGCATCTAGGATAGAAACCCAGCAGTTTAAGTAAATGGGAATGAAACGGTTTAGTTACCAACATTTTCTCAATATCTTCTTTTGTGTTCAACAGCACAAAGAAATGCATACAGGTTTAGAGTGAAACAAGTGTGAGTATATGATGATGGAAATTTCTTTTTGGGTGAGTTATCACTTTAATGCTCAGTTAAAGGGATAGTTCACCCACGACTTTGAGAGTAAAAAAAAAACATACACAGACAAAACCGACCTTTTATTGCGAGGTGTGTGCCTTTCCAAATCATACTCATTCAAATGAACCTGCCACAGTTTAACTCCACTCAAAGTAAAATCTACAAGCGATATGAGTGCTCCTGAGCTAAATTTCAAGTGTCCCAGAAAAGGGTATGCATGTAATGGAATCATTTCAGTTTTTTATTTCTAATAAGTTTGCAAAGCTGTTACAAAAATGTTATTTTACTTTGTCATTATGGTGTATGGAGTGTAGATTGATGTGAAAAAATAAAATATTTAAAGCAGTCTAACATCACATCTAACAAATGTGAAAAAATAAAGGGGTTGAATACTTTTGCAAGACACTATACTGTACATATATTGCTCCTATCCCTACATTCTTAAATGCCCATGCAAAGTCTGTCATCAAAGTATTCCTGTTCAACTGCCTTCTAAAACTGTCCAAAACTGTGTTTCCAAACAGCAGGCATCCACCTCTGAAAGCAATGACTGCTTTTATTGTATTTGGTCTGTTTGCTTTGAGGCACAAGTATATTATATATGAAAATTATTATATTCAGTGGTTTCTCCTACTTTTCTTAGTTATATATAGTGCCAGTTTATCAGGAAGTGACCATTTTTCTCTTGAACTCGTTGGATGGAAACTTTATTCGCAAATGTTTTATGCAATATTCCAATTTTGCATGCAAGTCAAATTCGCATCTAGGATAGAAACCCAGCAGTTTAAGCAAATGGGAATGAAACAGTTTAGTTACCAACATTTTCTCAATATATTTTTTTGTGTTCAACAACACAAAGAAATGCATACAGGTTTAGAGTGAAACAAGTGTGAGTATATGATGATGGAAATTTCTTTTTGGGTGGGTTATCACTTTAATGCTCAGTTAAAGGGATAGTCCACCCAAAAATGAAAATCTGATGTTTATCTGCTTACCCCCAGGGCATCCAAGATGTAGATGACTTTGTTTCTTCAGTAGAACACCACTAAAGCTTTTTAACTCAAACCATTGCAGTCTGTCAGTCATACAATGCCAGTCAATGGGACCCACGGCTTTGAGAGTCAAAAAAAAAACATACACAGACAAAATCAAATTAAACCCTTCGGCTCGTGACGATACATTGAGGTGTTAAGACACGATACCATTGGTCTGTGCAACAAACTGAACAGTATTTCTATCATTTTTTACATCTGATCCACCGCAATGTCTAACTGTCCTGCAACGGTTTGAGTTAAAAATCTGCGTTTATGTTCTACTGAAGAAACAAAGTCACCTACATCTTGGATGCCCTGGGGGTAAGCAGATAAACATCAAATTTTCATTTTTGGGTGAACTTTCCCTTTAAAGTTAATCTTTAAAAAACACTCATAATTAAATAACACTATCAAACCAACTTCACATAGTTGTACATTGTAATGTTGTAGTGCCTAAATTTACATTAATTTTAATTTATTTAAAATATGACTGATTTAGTTTTTAGCATTTTATTTTTAATTTATATAGACAAAATAGTTAGAATTTTAATATTAGCCATTTAGTGCTTTTTAGCCATAGCATAACAATTGCTATTGGCTTATTAGTCATTTTAATATGACACTTTAATAATACTATATTTTCAAATGTGTTTATGAGCCTACAGTGTACTGCTGTTGAGTAAGACCCTAATAGTTTGGTATCCACATATTTATTTGGTTTGGTAAGCATATATTTAGTTTGCCCTCCTCTTTTCACTTGTCTACATGCAGGTGTTATATAACTAGACAACCTTTGCCTCAGTTTTATAGTATACTTAACTTGCGCCCACATATAGGCACACATTCCAATATGAAGTGTTCAAATCACTCGAGTTGTGACAAATGTGGCTTTCCTGAGGATAATTGTCTGCATTAGGTTTTGTACTAGGAAAACCAAAATGAATTTTTTGATGAACTGCCACTGTGCTCAACAGGGCATTGTGGAAAGCGATGAAAAGAACACAAGGAGCTATATATGTATATAAAAGACAGTCATAATTGTGTCTCCTGAAAGTCTTTTCATGTGGGAATAAAGTGTGCGTATCACGTGATTAAATCACAAAATGAGGGAAATTAGTACAACATAATGGCATCAGCGGGGATGGAGGAGAAACTGTATTGACAAAAGCGCTCAATACATTATAATTCACTCCAGTGCACTCCTGCTTACTCAGTGATTACATAATGAAGGTCACTTAATTGTTTAGGTTCACTTCTACTGTAAAGTTCACTTTTGATGACAGACAGTTGCCACTCACGTGAATAGCAACTGGTTTGATAGTTTTCAGTTACACCTTTTATTATCAGTCATTATCAGTGAAGTCAAACGCATTTACTGTCGTTTTAAAAATTGATTAGCACTTCGCCTCGAGCGTAATACTTGCTCTGTCAAAGATAATTTACTCAAGATGTGTGTAGGTGTACATAACTACTTGAAAATCAATAAACTGAACTAGGAAATTAAAAGCATTCACTCAAGTGGCCAGCGCTAAACACTTTCACATCAAGAAGGCCATATGTCTGTGCTTAAATAAAAAAAATGCATACACAATACCAGTTCTGGTGGAACTAAATCTCAAGAATCTTATAGCCCTAACCTTTACAGGAAAAGTCCACTTCCAGAACAAAGATTTACAGATAATTTACTCACCCCCTTGTCATCCAAAATGTTCATGTCTTTCTTTCTTCAGTCAATAAGAAATTTTGTTTTTTGAGGAAAACATTTCATGAATTATCTCCATATAGTGGACTTCAATGGTGCCCGAGAGTTAAAACTTTCAAAATGCAGTTTCAGCGCAGCTTCGAATGGCTCTAAACGATCCCAGACGAGGAAGAAGGGTCTTATCTAGTGAAATGATGTGTCATCTTCTTAACAAGTTCACAATTTGTATTCTTTTTAAGCTCAAATACTCGTTTTGTCTATTCTCTGTGATGCGCATGCAAACTCTGTGTAATCCGGGTCAGTACAGTTAGGGAATGTTGAAAAACTCCCATTTCATTTTCTCCTCCAACTTCAAAATCGCCCTACATCGCTGCAGAACACCGACCCAGTGTTTACAAAGTGAACATGCAAAGAAGATTAAATGACCTTTACAAAAAAAGGTAAAAAGGTAAAAGGCTCCTTTGGACTACAACGTTTGTTTTCCGCATGCAATGATGTCACAACGCGGTCTATTAGAATATCATTAAATTAAATCCCGCCTACAGAAATTCGAATTGTTGGGGGGTGGATAGGGACAAAGTGGGGGATTAGCTTAACTTTAGTGATGCAGCACAGAGAGCAGCTTCTGTGAGCCGCTTCAACGAGATGCAGTGCGATGGGTGTAAACACAAGCATTGACTAGAGTGGCTGCTTTAGAGCAGTAACGCACCACAGACATGTGCAGTACAGGGGGTCGAAACACATGCCGAAGCCGTGATCTCCTCCGGTTGCCACGTCGGAGCCGTAACGCGCTGCAGGCGTGCAGTGTGTGGTAAGACATTTATTCATCATGCAGTGTAGATAGCTTCACTTATAACGCAAGTGTTTTTTAAAATGCATAAACCTGCACTAGACTAGGCTAAGCTAATAAGTGATGTTCTTTGATAATGTTAGGCTGCTTTCAGCGTTATGCTGGAGCTGGTTTCGGGCAATGAAAATAAGTATGTGAGTAATTAAATAAATTAGCACAATCTCGCCGACTGATGATAGGACCCAACACTACTGCAGCGTATTACTCACTCACCCTCCATGCATCCTAGCTGTATATGACTTCCTTCTTTCAGACAAATGCAATCAGTGTTATATTAAAATTTATCCCGGCACTCACAAGCTTTAGAATGGCATAGACGGATGTTTCTCGTCATTAGTCCAAAACAAGTCCAATAATGTGCATCCATTCATAATAAAAAGTGCCTCACACGGCTCCGGGGGGGAGTCATTAAAGACCTCCTGTAGTGAATCGATCTGTTTTTGTAAGAAAAAAATATATATTTAAAACATAAGAATCACTTTAATCTAGCTTGCGCTAACAGTTGTACACGGTGCTTGCTTCTTTGACAAGGGGCGTGGCAGTAATCAAACACTGTCTAAGCTGTTCGTCAATCGCAACGCAGTGGGACAGCTAACCAATCACAACACATTTTGTTTTCGGAAGGCGGTCCTTCATTAAACCCGGAACTAATCGAGCCATTTGTGCCAGGCTGGGAGAAATGTATTGTAATAATGTAAATTATGTTCAAATAAAATAATGCATTTTTCAAACCACCAAGCATGAAAGCATGTTCTAGTACACCCCCAAAACAAAAGCAAGACTTTGTAAAAGAGCATAATAGGACCCCTTTAAGGGAAAAAGCATTCTGAAAGCATTTACTCACCCTCATGCCGTTCGAATACCAATTGCTGATTTTTTTTGAAGAATCTTCACACTGCTCTTTTTTCATACAGGACTTCATAGTGAGACATCTGTCAAGCTCTAAAAAAATACACAACAAAGAAACATCTGTAACTGCATGAAAGTGGTCCATATGGCATGTGCGTCTTCTGAGGCCGTGTTGTCCATTTTAACAATTCCAGTTTCTTTAACAGTTCAATTAGTCATTATTTAAGGCTTGTTAGGAATTAATATTTGTGTAAGAAATAAAACTCCATTGCCAAATGATGGTATAATTTCAAAAATAAATGCATTTAAAACAACTTTTGCAAAAGGTGTATTTACAAAGGTGTTTTGTTCACTTTTCATAGTGTTTTTAGGGGTGGCATTAACTCTCTACTGAATAAACCCCCCAAAAAACATCTTTAAAGGGATAGTTCAGCCAAAAATGAAAATTCTGTCATTAATTACTCACCCTCATGTCATTCCAAACCTGTAACTTCATCTTCAGAACACAAATTAAGATCATTTTGATGAAATCCGAGAGCTTTTTGACCCTGCATAGACAGCAAGGGAACAACCATGTTCAAGGCACAGAAAAGTAGTAAGGACATCGTTAAAATAGTCCATGTGACATCAGTGGTTCAACCTTAATTTAAGAAAGCTCAAAATACCTTAATTTGTGTTCTGAAGATGAACAATGGTCTTATGGGTTTGGAACGGCATAAGGGTGAGTAATAAATGACAAAATTTTCATTTTTGGGTGAACCAACCCTATAACTACATACTGTCAAATAGACATCTAGACAGTAATTACATTAGTAATTGATATATTCTCTCACATTTAGCTGAGATTTGTTTAAAATCACTAAAAAACTAAACACAACTGATTAGAGTCATTCATTCAGGAATCAGACTACTCTTTATGTTTATATTCACTAAACAAGAGCCTAAACTGAATCTTCACTAAACCAAATCTTAAAGTACTAGTTCACCTAAAAATGAAGTCTGTCATCATTTACTCACCCATGTCATTCCAAACCTGTATGACATTATTTATTTATTTTTTTCTGTTGAACACAAGATATTTTGAAGAACGCTTGTAACTAAACAATTCTGGTGACCTATGACTTCCATTGTAAGGACAAACAAGACATTTCTCAAAATATCTTCTATTCCATTAACTCAAACATAACTATTATATGGGCCATTTCACAGAACTGGTGCAAACTGCTGTCCCACAACCAAAAAACACATTTAAATACTCAAATCTTAGATGTTTACTAAGATCCACCTATTATCTATTGAAACCCACAATAATATTTAAAATATCATTAAGCTTAATATATATAAATCATCATTTATAGGGTACTTTCAACTGAGAGTTCCCAACCCTAACCCCTAAATTTCAACTTATGAAAATTACATTGAAAGAATTTTTGTATTTTATTCCATTGTTGTTTTTAAAAACATTTTTTAAGTAAAGTTCAAAAACAAATATTTATTTTATATTTTCTTTGTAAATCATGAAACTTTATAAAAACTGTGTTCCACATTTTCACGTCACAACCAAAACAGCGCATGTTTAGTCCATTGGCTGAGGCTGATTTTACTTACACCCCTACATTTATGATCAGGAAATATTTATGTGTCCCTCAGAGGTTGCGATAACTGAAATTTGTCTGTCGCTAACGGAATTTTTTTATTTACCAGTGACGGAAAAATCCGAAGGCCGTTTATCACTTTGACAGATTACACTGAGGGTGATCTATTGTAACTTGTAGCTGTAATTCTCACCTCTGTCCAGTTGGTGGTGAGTGCGCTTACCACCACCAGATCCAGAACAAAAATGAAACTGTCACAAATGTTTTGCTATGCATCTGATTAGGCACAAGCGAGCACACAGAAGCTACAACAATCTATCACGCCACATTAAAGAGCAGCAAAACAGTATTTATTGCTTGAATTTCCTAATGAAATGGACAGAATTTAAAATCTGAGACTTTGTTTCATATCAAAAGTAACACAAAGCTTAGCCTATTGAAATTTGTCGGATGGGAGGTGCACTATGTTCATTCGTCAATTGAAAACAGCATAGACCAAAAGATTGATTGGGATTTACAAATTGATATTGGTTCATAGGAGTTAAGCACACATTTTTGGATTTTGTTCCATAACATTGTGTACAACTGTTCAGAACTGTGCTAGCTAACCATGTGCTGATTAGCATCTTTGAACTAGGTTCAAAAGTAACTAAAATTGTCACTACCGTGATTACTGTCACTACCAAAAATGTGCAGTCATGACCGAAACATGGGATGTTTTAGCTAAGAAGTTATGATGTTTGGTTCAATGCATATTCAAACTAATGAACCCTTAACTTTGAAAACAGTTTGATCAACTTCACAATTTTACAAAGAAAAACTGGATTCAAAATACAAATCAATACATTTAAAACACTGTTAAATGTCTAATTGTTACTGATTAACCTCTGAAAAAATTGCACAAAATATATATTTACAAGGTAGATTTAAACAAAATCTTAATAGGACAATATAACTCTTCTTATTAAATAATATATTACTGTGATTTGGTAGTGACAAATATGGGGAGAGAAAAAAATATTCCAAAACTTTTTGAAAATACAGTATGAGATTTAACTGCATAATTATTAGAAATGTGTATCTTGGATATTATACAATTTACATACAAAATTTGTGGAACAAGCCACAATTTTTTCAAGATGTTTCCAACTCTGACTTTCTGCAACCAATTCTGCAGAATGGGCCATATATGCAATGTAATATTAATATAATAACTGTAAAATAATTTTAACTATAACTGGTTCATAGGGCTTTAAAACACAAGAAAGGACAACATGGCACATTTATGTTGTCTTTTTTTGGAACTTGTATTTTGTACAGATAGTAAACTAAAACAATAAATAAATATAACATAACAGCTTAAGGGTTTGGAACAACATGAGGGTGCTTTTATTTTTTGATGAATTAAAAGGGTGATGAAAAGGTAAGGAGGCACTAAGACCCAGAGGACAGCATCCTCTCGCAAACTAGAAGATCATGCTTATCAAAGCTGCAACTTTTGCATCAGAGCCCTATAAAAAGCAAGAACCCTGCGACCGCCTATCAGTGAAACCTATGAAAAATTGCCGCTGCTTGCGGCAAAGTATCTACCACCTTTCAAAGATGACTCGTTTGTGGACGTGAATCCTCACTAAAGAAGGATGCAGGGATGTTCTCACACAACTTCTGGGATGCTTTATATTGTGCAAATTTGCAACTGGCATGCCGGCAGCTGATTTTTATTTTTCTTAGAGAGCGAAGTTTGCGAATTAGAATGAAGCACATTTTTGCATGTTGCCAAACGAAAACATCCACGAACGTTTGTCTGCACCTGATGCTGGAGCTGACCGAAATCATGAAGCGCAGAAAATACTGCTTTATTTTCAAAATATGAAAACTCATGTCTGCTGGGATGGAGCGCAGCGGTCATTTCAAACCAACACCTGCTCATTTCGAGGTTTTGAACAGCTCGACCGGCACCAATGTGACTTTAACGCCTAAAACGGACGAAAAACAAGAAAGTTTCGCGTTCCAAGTCACCTTAGCGTCCGTTCTCGGTCTCATCACGCTTGCAACGATATTAAGCAATGCGTTTGTCATCGCCACCATTTCCCAATCCAGAAAGCTCCAGACACCGGCGAACTTCTTGATCGCGTCCCTGGCCGTCACGGACCTTCTGGTGTCGGTGCTTGTGATGCCCATTTGCGTGCTATACACGGTTACTCACGTGTGGACACTCGGGCAGGTTATCTGCGACATCTGGCTGTCCTCAGATATTACCTGTTGCACCGCGTCCATCCTTCACCTCTGCGTAATCGCCTTGGATCGATACTGGGCTATAACGGACGCGGTCGAGTATGCCAAGAAACGCACCCAAGCGCGCGCCGCGGGGATGGTGGCGACCGCCTGGATCATCGCCATCTCCATCTCCCTGCCGCCTTTCTTCTGGCGACAGGTGAAGGCAGGGGAGCTCACCACCTGCTCAGTCAACACGGACCACATCTTCTACACCATCTACTCCACTTTCGGAGCTTTCTACATCCCCACGCTGCTGCTCATCGCCCTGTACGGGCGGATTTACGTGGAGGCGCGGAAGCACATTTTGAAGCAGTCGCCCAAAAAAGCGGGGAAAAGACTCACTTCGGCACATCTGAGCACTAATTCTCCCGCTTCGGTGGCTTCGACTTCTCCTTTGCATTGTGGAAGGCAAGACCTGTGCTCGGACAGCGGGTCTCTGGGCAGTGACAATCAAATTAGAGTAACTGTGTCCGATTCACTTCTGGAGAAAAAGAGAATCTCGGCTGCGCGGGAGAGGAAAGCCACCAAAACCCTGGGCGTTATTTTAGGAGCCTATATTGTGTGCTGGCTGCCGTTTTTCATTTACACACTGCTGGTTCCCCTTTGTCCATCCTGCTTTTACGCAGAACTCTTTGACTTTTTCAACTGGCTTGGCTATATCAACTCACTAATCAATCCAATAATATACACCATGTCGAATGACGACTTTAAAAAAGCTTTTCACAAACTCATCAGCTTTAGATGTTGCAGACGATAGTGCAATAGATAAATAAGTAAGGAATAATGGTCAGTCAGTCGGTCATTATCACAAGTGATATCACTCCACTGTTGAATGCTCCATTCTGATTGGCTGACAGACATTCTAAGGTGTTGATTGTTGTTCTGCACCTGCAGGGATTTGAAGCCGTTCCAGTTCATTACAATCACATATTATTATTTCAGGGCTTTTTTTTCAGCATAGCAAACAAATACACGACTAATCAAATAAATGACAGACAACGGGATCAAAATGACAAATTATTTCGATTTTGTCTAAACTAATTAATCTAATAAGCTTGCTGTTTGTAATTATGCTGCTGCCTATTAACATTGCCGAGAGCTGCAGCAGACGCAGGTAATCACAGGCGCGCTCCCGCCCTCTTGCTTTTTCTGTCACACACATGCAACCTTGGTTACTTCAATCACTGCTTAGAAACAGCCCAAGGCTTGGTTACTAGTTCAAAAAAGCGACACTTTCGAATTAATAACGATGGTTTCAGAAAAAGACCAAATGAAAAAAATGAGTGTTTTAGGAATGAAAACCTGAAAAATGTGCTGAGGTAACATAGCTGCCATTGTGTAGGTTAAGCAATTAACATTCACGTCGTGGCGTATTATGTGGGAACATGTGACTGCACATCACACACGGTTACTTATCAAATTAATGAAAAAATATATATAATATCAACATATACTCATGGCAATTAGTAACCATTTTACTTCTTGGCGAATTGATGGGTAATTCGTACATCTTTTTACTATCCGTGACGGTTATGTTGACGGATGGTAATGACAGTCTGACTGCACATTATGTAACATGACTGCTTAAAAAAATCAAAACATCAATAAATAAATGAGTAAGTAAATGGACATGAAATCATTATCGAGTTGATAATTTAATAGTTTAGTAGTAATGATAAAAAAAATAAATAAATAAATAAAAAAAAAAAAAAAAAGAGAACTGACCAGGACCAATCAAAATCAAAAATCCCAGACAGCAGTGTAATAAACTCTGTTATGTGGGCCTCGTTTTACATGGTAGACGTAGGCAACTATTTCAAAACTGAACAGAATGTATGACTTTGGATTTCGTAATAGTGCTTTGACAGCTTGTGGTCAACCAGTCGCTAATTAATAATGCAAAATTGTATAAAAAGCTTCATTGTCTTTATAAAATGTGCAATTCAATTGCTCTTCTGTGATCACTGCGTATAGATGCTGATTGATCCTAAACTTAATAAATAAGTTGGGTAATCCATTTGCTTGTGCTCACATCCAGTACATCTTTCTTCCTGTCTTACGGTGCGAATATGTATATGTGTCTTACAGCAGTGCATGCTTATGCTTGAATAATGAAAAGAGACCTTTTGACGATAAATTCTTGTACCTAAATCTATTGGTGTGGCTCTCCTCATCCAAGCTTCCAAAAATGTGGGTGTTTTGATGAGAAGTCCTTCTTCGACAACAAGAGTTCAAGTGCCTCAGAGTTAAACTGACCAGTCTGAGGTCCTACAGATTTAAACCTACTTCTAACCCAAACTGTGCTCTATACACTCATAAGTCATATTATCTGTCACTTGGCAGTATGAGAGATCACTGAGTAACTGAGAATGACACGTCTACCGCAGGAGGTGAGTAATACGTCAAGAAGACGCACCAGAAAAGGGCTGAGGGGGAGATATCGACCTATCAAGCCCATATGGAGGTGACAGGGAAGGATCACTGCAAAGCCGCAGCATAGTGCAAAAAGGCACGTTTGATATTTCCCACAATTCTGCTTTTCAACAATGAGCCTGTGTTTCCTTCAACCCTGTCTTTCCATGTGTAGTCATGGTGGATATTGATTTAGTTATCACGCCTCAAAACCTCCTACAGCAGCCAGTGAAATTGGGGACATTTTTAAGCAGGGGGCCAATGGACTAGAAATTGACATTAAAATCATCATGAAAAAGAAAATCATGCTGGTATTTTCGCTTTTTGGACTTCCAGAACGCAGACGCTTTTAATGGCTACGAATCTGATGTGAAGTGAGTTTTAAAGACCTAATTTTATACTATTACAGCTTGAATGCTTAACGCCATGCAAACACCCGCAATAAGTGTAAGCTGTCCTGTCAGAACCGCTTAACAGTGAATCACAAATTAGCTCTCAGAAAGCAACGGTGCTAGGAAAGCAAGCAACATGATGGCATAAATGTGTTTTTTTCCTAACCATGTTGGTCTTTTTGGAGTATGCTGATTAAAATGTCTTTTATCATGAGTAGTATTAGTACAAAATGATTCGGACAGGCTCGGAGGAGCTGTTAATGATTTGTTTGTGGGTTTAATTAATTTGAATTTAATCTCTTGTCTTTGCCATTTATCTTTTCTTCTGAACCCATTAAAAGTAAAAGAGGTTTAATACTATGCAAAATAAATCTTGCATTTCTGTCATAAGCCGTTGTTGTTATTAATGTTTTTCTTTTGTTGTTTTATTTTATTTAACATAATTAAAATATTTGCTTAAAGCACGACTCATATCAAATAAAGTTCTTTTGTCCCTTCCTTATCCTTAATGTCCTCTATGGATGGAACATTAATCATGAGCAAACAGAGAAGCACTCATTTGCAGGCATATGATTACCACTTGTCTTTGATAACATATGACCTTGATATAATCAACATACAAATCACTCAGGGATATAATGCACACATGGCCTGCATATACAGTATGCCTGAACATGGAGTCCTGCTAAAATCCATGCAGTATTACTGCAAACACTCATTAATCTTTGAACTTATGTTTTCAGATTTGTTGGACATTAACCTTCATCGTATTCACATTCTAAAGGCTTCATTTATGGGAGATACTCTTCCTCATCTGCTATTAAACACCAACTGTTCTTTCGCAACTGAAAACACATCAATCTGCTTTGCAATTACACTTTACCTAAAATGTGTTAAATGGACCATATGTATCTTTGTAATGATGTTAACATGTTTTCTCAGATATTGTTCAAATGAGTCAAATCTGATGAGTTTCTTAACGTTATGTCACTGGTAATGCACAGTTAAAAGGATAGTTCACACAAAAATGAAAAATCTGTCATTATTTACTCACCTTCATGTCATTCCAAACCCGTAAGACCTTTGTTTATCTTCAGAACACAAATTAAGATATTTTCGATGAAATCCGAGAGTTTCTGAACCTGCATAGACAGCAATTGACACCTTCAAGGCCTAGAAAGGTAGTAAGGACAAAATACTGCATGTGACATCAGTGGTTCAACTGTAATTTTATAAATGTGTTGGAATTTCGTTCATTCTTGAAACAAGAGAAGTTTTGCAGAATGTCCTGTCTGCTCTTTTTCATACAATTATAAAAGTTATGAATAATCAACTTCCCAAGCAAACATCCGATACAACTCTTGCACTAAATTCCAAGTTATTTAAAGCCCTGCAATAGCTTTGTGATAGCTAGTGATAACTTAAAATCGCATTCACATTTACTTACATTCACAAAAAGTGTCAAGACACCAGTTTCGAATGACACCAAACCATAAACGTAGGTTGGTTCCTCACACAAATCTGCCATATACAGTGCCTTGCGAAAGTATTCATACCCCCTTATTTTTTTAGTTTTGTTATGTTGCAGCCTTATGTTAAACTGCTTTAAATAACTTTCTTTCCACATCAATCTACACTCTATACATCGTAATGACAAAGCAAAAAAAACAAAACAAATTTGTGATAACTTTGCAAAGTCATTAAAATTAAAAAACGAAATAATTACATAAATAATTACATAATTGCATAAGTATTCATACCCCATAACGGGGCACTTAGTTTAAGCACCTTTACAGCCTCAAGTCTTTTTGGGGTATGACACGACAATCTGCATTTGGCAAATATCTGCCATTATTCTCCTCACCTATTCACTCCTCAAGCTCTGTCAGCTTGGATGGGGGTAGATGCACATTTTCAGGTTTCTCCAGAAATGTTTGATTGGGTCCAAACCCAGGCTGTGGCTGGGCCACTCAAGGACATTCACAGAGTTGTCTATAGGCTACTCTTGCTGTGTGCTTAGGGTCACTGTCCTGTTGGAAGGTGGACCTTTTGCCCAGTCTGACTTTCTATATGGTCTGGACTATGGTCTGGACTTTACTTTTGGCATGGTACTGTGCAGGTGATGAGCACTGCCTGGTTTCCTCCAAACATGATGCTTGGAATTGAGGTTCATCAGACCAGAGAATCTTGTTTCTCACAGTCTGAAAATTTTTTAGGTGTTTTGTTGCAAATTCCAAATGTGTTTTCATGCGTCTTCACTGGGGAGAGGACTGAGTTTGGCCACACTACCATAAAGACCAGATCGGTGGAATGTTGCAGTGATGTTTGTCCTTCTGTAAGTTTCTCCAATCTGCATATATGATCATGAAGCTCAACTAGAGTGACCATCAGCTTCTTGGTCACCAGTATAACTAAGCCCCTTCTCCGTCACTTGCTCAGTTTGGCCAGGAGGCCAGCTCTAGGAAGAGTCCTGTTTTTTCAAACTTCTTCCATTGTGGATAACGGAGGCTACATGCTTCTGTGAACCTTCAATGCAACAGAAATTTTTCTGAACTCTTCCCCAGATCTGTGCAATGACGCAATCCTGTCTCTGAGCTCTACAGGCAGTTCTTTTGACCTCAGGGCTTGGTTTTTGCTCTGATATGCATTTTCAGCTGTTAGACCTTTTATTGAAAGGTGTGTGCCTTTCCAAATCATACTCATTCAAATGAATTTGCTATCGCCTCCAAGCGTAGTAACATCAACAAGTGATATGAGTGCTCCTGAGCTAAATTTCAAGCGTATGAATACTTATGCAATGGAATCATTTATTTTTTGTAATAAATTCACAAAGTTGTTACAAACCTGTTTTGTGCTTTGTCATTATGTTGTATGGAGTGTAAATTGATGTGGGAAAAAAATGTAATTTAAAGCAGTTTAACATAAGGCTGCAACATAAAAAAATGGGGAAAAAAAGGGTATGAATACTTTCGCAAGGCACTGTAGCTTGAAAAGATTATATTTTTCTCTCTTTAAGAACACATATCACTCTCCATATGTCATACTATCTGCTCATCCACAGCTATCGACCATGTCTGTATGTCAACCATGCATGATTTGTGTCTTGAATAAATGTGTTTTTTCTCTAAACATATCTACACACACAGAATATACACTTACGGTTCATGAAGTGAGACATCCGGATATAGTTCACAAACCTGGTTCCTTGATCAAATATCTGAACCCTGTGAAAAGAACAATGCACCTGCATGCATTTAGGCTATACATAAAATCAATGTCTGAGATGATCCTTTGCGAAATACTGTGCCGCACAGCTCATTTTCTACTCGTAGAGGTAATATTAATGCCAAAATCCTTTTCTTTCTTCTTTCAAATGCCATTCCTGGAGATTGACAGATACCTGTGTTTACTTGTCGGAGTAGGTTATTATCCGCCTTATACTATTTTATCGCTTTATATCTTTCCAGCGCCTCTGCATTATTTACCTCAGGATTATTAATTTCACAAGAGGAAGTATGGAAATACATTCAGTATGTTCAAAAACAAGACCTTACATCAGGAAACATTTAAGCGTTTGTCTTACGAATGCTATCAAGATAATGAGTTTAGCACAGGCCATTAATCCATTATATTTCTACATGGTCCATAACAGACAGCAATCATCAGTTCAGTAAATGTCAAGACAAAAAGTCATTAATTTTGATCCAAACACTCGCTCAGATTCAGAGGAAACACACCTCCCTGACAGAGGTCTTCATCTTGACGTCTGACATTCATACGCTTTAAGGAGGAAGTCCGCTCCTTGGCGTCGGCATCTTTGAAGCGACGCGTCGTGAATGCCACGTTATTCAAACGCTTTTAATGACAATTCCACTTTTAAGCATTTAGTATAGCATGCATCTTATCTTCTCAAGGATATTTTGACATTTGAAATGGCAAAATCTTGCCTCAAAGGAGCAGAGACTTTGCAAATAATGCGTTATATAATCTGCGGGAGTCTAGCCTGCCTGCCGTCTCACTGTTTATAGAGATTTTAAAGGCAATTCAGCTCTATTAATGAATTAGCACTTTCTTTCTTCTGTTAATTATCAGTTGAAAGCATAAACCGGTAAAAGTACATAGGAGATCAAATCTGCTGGGGAAAATGCTTACACAAGTCAACATGATGGGTAAATGAATATCTGCTGTTCATTTACAAACATTTACATATAAAATGTAGAGGTCATCCTCATAATCACACGATAATCCCTTCACATTGGCGGTTTGGCGGCGTCAGCGATTCTGATTGTGCCTGTGCTTCACTGCATAGCAAAGAGACTTTCAACGTGGTTAGCATAACGGAGCGGATCTAATGTGAAATGGTTATAGAAAGAGCCATAACAATCAATATTCAGATAAGACTTTGACCATTATGTGTTTTTCAAATGTTGATTCTTAAAGGGACAGTTCACCCAAAAATTAAAGTTCTGTCATTAGTTACTCACCCTCATGTCGCTTCAAACCTGTAAGTTCTTCATTCATCATTAGAACACAAATTAAGATATTTTTGATGAAATCCAAGAGCTTTCTGACTGCATAGACAGCAAATGACGCGTTCAAGGCCCTGAAAAGTAGTAAGAACATCGTTAAAATAGTCCATGTGACATCAGTGGTTCGACAGTAATTTAATGAAGCTACAAGAATACTTTTTGTGCGCAAAGAAAACAAAAGAAACTTTATTCAATAATTTCTTCTCTTCTGTGTCAGTCTTCGATGTACCTGCGACAATGACATCAAACAACACTGACATCAAAATATGACAAATGGGATGACATTTAATGGCACATGTTGAATGTCATCAAAGTAAATGGGGCCCATTTTGCAACTTAGCTACAAAATACATATTTTTTTTTTTCAGCAGGGTTATTTGTTACATAAATCTATGAAATAAATGTCTATACTTGCATTGTATGGCAGGAAAAAAGTACCCTAATACATCTCAATAATTGTAAGCGCTTCTGCAAATCATGTCCATAGGGATATTGTGTTTTCTTTTATCAGAACAAATGATGTGGCATTAATAGATATAACCACATATAATGTCTCACAAATTTGAAGTATGCTCATTTATGGAAAGCTAGGTTTTTCGGTCCACCTTAGCAAGCGTGCAGTATCTGGGGAAATATATTCTACCATGAAACTTATGATGTGTAGCAGTTTCACTGCTGCAACGTAACCAGCAAACCAGCTCTGCTATTCTGAGAGGACTGACTCTTATGCAGGGGTGTAAAGTACTTGAGTAATTGCACTTCATTTCTATACTTTTACATTAAGGCATTTAGCAGATGCTCTTATGCAGACTGACTTGCAAAAGTGCTTCGGTGTTGCATATGAGACCATTGTGAACAACAGATGGCAAGCAAACAATTTGGAATGCCATTAGCTAGATAATAAGCGCTTCCTGGACAAATACAAACAAGCGCTATTAGAATAATAACCATGTATGTTTTACGGGAATTTATATTTAAAAAAAAAAAATCATCATTAAAGGTAGAAAGTACATATTGCACTGTGTATGATGCAAATTCGTAGTACAAAAATAAAACAATGCCAATATTACAAAATACAGAATTTAAAAAAGTGATAAATCACTTGTTTTACTAAAGAAACATTGTCCAACAGCGACACCAGCAGGTAAAGTTACAGCGGCTCCCCTGAGCCAATTGAGGAGGAGGCAGTGCCTCCATCGCGATATGATTGGATGTGACTGGTTATGTTTAGCTGTGATTGGTTCAAGCGATAAATCCCGCCTCTTGTGTCGTTGTGTGCGTTCCGCGTTCACGAATCTGAATGAACAATATAATAGCGTTAATGAAAAGACTCATTTAAAAAAAGTAAACAACTCACATACTTAGATATAACCACTTTATGTCAAAATAAGACTTGAAATGGCATTAAAACAAGGTATGTGGGAGTTTTTAGTGGTGAAATTTAAAGTAAATCTCTGTGTCTGTGACCAATATTTACAGAGCTCTGATGTCTGATGATCCGAAAAATTCAAAACTAGTTAAAAGGTAACTATTAAAAAGAATAGCTGAACATAAATCCACAAATAAAATATATTGTTTAAACTGTTACTGTCTTGAGTTATTTTAATAACTGTGAAATAATTAAACTAACTTGATGAAATTCATACTTGGATTTAATAAATATTGTTAATGTAAAAAACTAATAATAATATATGTATTGTTAAAATGTGACTGACACATGAATTTACGTTTAATTAAAAAAAAAAGTAAAAATAAAAAAAGAGGCCTCCTCATTTTAGAATACGACCACTGACATATATAATGTCTCAAACAATTTCTATAATAGTTGAATAAATGCTTAAAATAGTTAAAAAATAAAAATAAAAACAATTCGGAAAAAACAGTATGATTCGTTCCACAAAAATATCAAGCAGCACAACTATCCAGATTAGCGTATTAGAATGATTATTAAAGGATCATTAAGACTGGAGTAATGATGCTGAAAATTCAGCTTTTCATTGCAGGAATAAATTACACATTAAAATATATTCAAATTGGAGCCAGGTATTTTAAATTATAATAAAATGTAATACTTTATTACTGACCAAATCTTTTTTAATGCCAGTATGCATTTACACTACCAGTCAAAAGTTTTTGAACAGTATGATTTCTAATGTTTTTTAAGCACCAAGCCTGCATTTATTTGATCTAAAGTACAGCCACAACAGTAAAATAAATAGTAATATTTTAAATAGTAAAAAATATTTCAAAATTTTTTACTATTTAAAATAACTCTTTTCTATTTGAATATTTTAAAATGTAATTTATTCCAGTGATATCAAAGCTGAATGTTTAGCATCATTACTCCAGTCACATGATCCTTCAGAAATTATTCTAATATTCTGATTTGCTGCTCAAAAAACATTTGTTACTATTATTATGTTGAAAACAGCCAAGTAGAATTTTTTCAGGTTTCTTTGATAAATAGAAATTCAGAAGAACAGCATTTATCTGAAATAGAAAACTTTTGTAACTCTTTTATAACTCTTTTTGTCTATATCATCACTTTTGATCCATTGAAGCATCCTTGCCAAATAAAAGTATTCATTTCTATAATTTCTATAATCTCCACCCCCCCCATAAAAAAAAAAATACTAATATAACAAAAAATTACTCCAAGCCGTTGAATGGTATACTCATATTGTATAATGTTACAAAAGCTTTTTATTTCAGATACAAAGAATCCTTCTATTCGTCAAAAAATCCTGAAAAAAATGCTGTTTTAAATATTAATAATAATAAAATGTTTCTTGAAGCAAATCAGTATATTAGAATATATATTAGATTTCTGAAGAATCATGTGACACTGAAGCATGCAGTAATGATGCTGAAAATTTAACTTTGATCACAAATAAATTTTATTTTAAAATACATTCGAATAGAAAGCAGTTATTTTTAAATAGCAAAAATCTTTCACAATATTTCTGCTTTTGCTGTATTTTGGATCAAATAAATGCAGGCTTGGTGAGCAGAAGAGACTTAAAAAAGAAAAAAAAAAACATTACAAATCTTACCGTTCAAAAACGTTTGACTGGTAGTGTAAATCATTCTATGTCATTTCAAAATCTTTAAATGTAAAATGCAAACAGACACAACTATTGTAATTTGCCCTTGTAAATAGATTTGCCTTACTACTACTATATTAAACAGTCAGCCTAATATGAAGCTGATTTTAAGGTTCAGCAAACAGGTGGTTTGCCCTTGAGCTTTACACAGAAGAGTGAGAAAACTGATTAAACAGGTTCCTTTCAGCGCATCAAAGTTACTTTAATGTGAAAATCTCTATTATCTCTTAATTTCATCATTCTGTTTCAAACAGCTTTTTACTTTTTAATACCTACATGCGATAAAACGACAAAACTTTTTTTTTTACTTCTACTCAAGTATGTTTCAGCCAGATACTTAGACTTTTAATTTCCCACCTACTTTTTGGGAAAACGATGTCAGTTTCGGTCTAACTTTCTTAGCAACGGCTAAGCAACCGGAGCGATGGCATTAAAATAAATTAAACGTGATTGGCCTCGGTAAACGCTCCGCTGTCATTATGTCACACCAGCATATGGAAATGTTATTTGGTCAGTGACTCTGCATTCGTTCTGAAAATGCTTTCATTTCAAATCTTCAAGGACACTGAATTCAGAGCAAGAGTCAAATTTGAAATTCTTCTCTCCATAGCACAGAGTCATTACTCTGGTCTGCTGAAGTTTCCTGGGGGCAGCACATCTCGGCTCTTCATAGCACATATAGATTTAGAGTGGCTTCACTGGGCACAGTCATAAATATACCGCTGGAAAAAGCATTTCGCAAGGCCGTGTGATGGCTTGTTTGAAAACAGGGGATTTCTGTGATTTCAGTGCCTACGTTTTGAGTCATGGCGATGTCAGTCTATGGTCACTGTAACAGCATCTATTATGCCTCTCATTTTGAGAACAGATGGCCATATTCAGGGCAATTTCCACTGTTTACAATTCACCTTGCATGTACTCTAGACAGCCAGCCATTTATCTAAGCAATCAGAGTTGCTATTCACTAATGGCTCGAGTGAAAGTGCGTTTCAATGACTTCTTTCCTCAGATATGACATGAGATTGAACATAATATATTACATAAGCACTGTATTCACTGTATGCTTATACACAGCCGCTTATATGAATGTATATGTGATGTGTTTACCAAACTGAATATCAGAGAAAAGTATTTCTCTCTCAACCTACAGCAGCTCCATACAACAGCTAGGAATGTATGCTGAAGGATTTGTTTTTGTCATATATTCATACACATAGACGAAAGGTTTAATTTAATTAAAGTTTGCCCCCTGGTGGTTTTAAAGCACAGCCGATTAATAAAGCCAGATCTATACAAATCTCACAATCTTGTGTTTTGGCCTGTGTGGTCTTTTCATTGCATGTATGAAATATTGAACTCAATAGCATGATTGATTTTCTGCGTCTCACCCGCTTTTGCCGACAAGAAGGGCTCAATCAATCACGGAGTATCTGAAAACTCTGTTCGAATGCGCATTGCAAAATAAGTAGGTTGAGTTTGATAGCTCAGTCATGACATGAGCTCTATCTCTAGCCAAAGCAATACCCACCATCACCCATAGGAGAAGCCTGGAGCTGTAAAAGCTCAACGTATGACAGGATCTGCCCGGTGTTGTCTAAAAATCGGCCACATCTGTCAAGAGAAGCTGCCCATCACGCAGTATAACGCAATTATAATGTAATCATTTTTCCTAAAATAAGCCTGGAGGAGCTTCTCTCATATGGTACTGTTTTCTTTTTAGATTAAACCACAGCTGGAGATCATAATTATCATAGTAATGCACACATTACTTTAAATCCTAAGCAGCAGATGAAGATCTTGCATGCGTTTAAAAATCAAACAACATAAAAATAGTTGTCAAATACATAAGAGAGACTGAAGAAAATGGTTCAAAAAGTTGAAAAACAGAATAAAATGAGCTATCAAATAAAATATGTCTAGGACTGTCAAAGTTGTCCAAAATAAAACTAACATTGGGGTTGAAGAGTTTAAGTCAAAATAGTTGGAGTTGAAGTCAATGTAAAATAAAAAGTTGTCAAAGATGTCAGAAATAAAAATGACACTGGCTTTGAAGGATAAAAGTCAAAATAGTTGGGGATGAAGTCAAAATAAAATAAAATAAAAGTTGTCAAAAATAAACTTAACATTGGGGTTGAAGGGTTGAAGTTAAAATAGTTGGACCTGAATAAAATAAAATAAAATAAAATAAAATATTACACTGAGGTTGAAGGGTTTAAGTCAAAATAGTTGGGGTTGAAGTCAATAAAATAAAATAAAAAGTTGTCAAAAATAAATATAACACTGAGGTTGAAGGGTTGAAGTCAAAATAAAGTTAAAATAAATAATAAAATAAAAAGGTTGTTAAAAAAAATACAATAAAATAATAAAATAAAATAAAATAAAATAAAATAAAAAGCTGTCAAAGACTGTCAAAGTTGTCAAAAATAAACTTAACATTGGGGTTGAAGGGTTGAAGTCAAAATACTTCATACTACTTGGACCTGAATAAAATAAAATAAAATAAAATAAAATAAAATAAAGTTGTCAAAAATCAATATTATGATGAGGTTGAAGGGTTTAAGTCAAAATAGTTGGAGTTGAAGTCAATAAACACTGAGGTTAAAGGGTTGAATAAAATAATAAAATAAAAAAGTTGTCAAACACTGTCAAAGTAGTCAAAAATTAAAATAACGGTGGGGTTGATGGGTTGAAGACAAAATAAAATAAAATAAAAGTTGTCAAAGTTGTCAAAAATAAATATTAACATTGGGGTTGAAGGGCTGAAGTGAAATACAGTTGGGGCTGAATAAAATAAAATAAAATAAAATAAAATAAAATAAAATAAAATAAAATAAAATAAAATAAAGTTATCAAATAAAATAAAGTTGTCAAAGACTGTCAAAGTTGTCAAAAAAAATAATGTTGGGTTCAAGTCAAAATAGTTTAAATTAAATTAAATTAAATTAAATTAAAAAAAACATCATCTACATAAGTAAAATAATGTCAAATATATACAACAGCGTTATTTTAGTGTAATTGAGATACTATTATAGACTCCATTTAGTTGCTTTTTATATTTTCTGTTTTTATCAAGTTTTATTCATTTTGTTGTATGTTTTTGTCATTATTATTTTTTATGTCTATAGTTTTTTTTTTCCAGTTGTAGTTTCAGTTATTTTAGTATTAAGTTAAACTAAAAGAAAATGAGAAATGTTGCTCATAAATAGCTCAAAATAAAAATTTTAATTGTCTTTTAATTGCTGTCAAACCAATTAATCGCTATTAATCACATCCATATGTATATATAAACATACATATATATATATATAGGTAATAAATATTTATAGAAGATATATTCATATTTATATGACTACGTATATTTCTTAAATATATAAATGTATGTGTGTATATTTATATACGCAAAATTAATATAAACAGTTCACACATATTATGTAAACACATTTTGGATGCCATTAATCACGATTAATCAATTTGACAGCGCTAAAAATAATAAAATTAAAAAAAAAAAAAGTTGTCAAATATATAAGGAAGGAAAAAAATCTAACATGTGAACAGTGAAATGTGAGTGAAACGTTATTTTCCTGGACAATAACTAGCCAAGACTAGAAAGTTATGTATCTATGCAAAAATGATCTCATCTAAAGGATTTGTGTAGAACAACTCTGTAAGGCAAGGATGACCGGATCATATGTATGTCACGGAGCACGGGGCGAAATAATGAGAGCTGTATCCCGGGATTATGACAGTGACAATTCAGTCAGTCACTGTCATCCATCAGTATAAAGCTCCGTCAGAGGACACGCGGAGGAGAGTGTTCTGTCGCAGGAGAGATGTGCTGACTCCAGACAGCTGCCCGGACAGTCACTCACTCCAGGTTAATTGAAGTTCACCCTTTTGATTGGTCAGTGATGGAACTCATTAGCATAGGTGAGAAGGTCAGCCTGCTTTGCATTGGAGCTCATTTTTACCGCTCTTAATAGAATCAGGCTCCCGAAGACAATTAAACGTAGAAAGGTCGGCCGACCGATTTTCCTGACTTTTTTGCATTACCGCCTAAGTCTCGCTCGTACTATATCCCTGGACTTTTCCTGACATCAAGATAGATGAATTAACTCCACCACCGGATAGGTAAAGTTGAAAGCCGCATTGCAGAGATCTGCCATTTGAACCATGGTTATTAGTCAGAATAGGATTTTCCTCTGATTCTGCTTTAAAAGCAGAAAATTAAAGCAGCTGGTCAGGGTGTCCTGAATGTTCAATGGCGTCCAACTGGCTAATAAGTCACAGATCATATTGAAAATCTAGGGTCTCATTTGAAAATTAAATGAATTTTAAAACCAGGAAATATGCTGAAAGGATTTTAAATAAGCTGTCGAAAGAAACATCACAACATAAAAATGAATATTAAAGATTCTGCACTATTCATAGATCACTAATCAAATAAGGCAATTTTGACATTGTTGGTTGGAATATCTCTACTTCCACTGAAGACCCACTATGTTCTTTAGAACATTCTCAAATCATTTTGGAACATCAGGTTTTACACTTTAACTTGGGGAGTTCATAGTGGAGTTCATGCTGTTATTAAAGAAAAAGAGAGATATACCAAAGACATGTCACTTGATCATTTCACATTATAGCGCTGAATATATAATTTGCAGTTGAAAATCAGAAAATGAAAAAAAAGTCATTAAAAAAATAAGTATATTCATTAGTGCTCTCGGACTTTGCAACCATTACTAGAACATTTTGATGGCAAAATTATTTTATCACAAGAATTACGGAAACAAAATTAACAATAGCCAGGTTTCCATCCAAAGTTGCAAATTTAACTTGTGCACAAAATAGGAATTGAAAAATACATTGTGGAGCAAAAAGGAAACTGACAGACAAGACAGTGCAGGTTACTTCTGGTATGAAACAAGGTCTCAGCTTTAAAATGTTGTCATTTTCTTAAGAAATTCAAACAATAAATACCATTTTGTGGCTCTTTAATGTGTTGTGACAGATCACTGTATTGCCTTGACACGTAAACGTCTTTACTTAAAGCAAGAAAAACATGAATGAACATCAGTGTTTATTCCATTTCATCTGTGGAAAGGCATCAATACACACCTTGTTTCAGGTTTAAGTCCACCAAAGTTAATCTACTCTCCTGTCTGGTTTGTTTGTCGGACAGAATGGCGGATTCGGCATTATGATTGGTCAGATCACCTGTCAATCAAGCTGTTTGCGAAGAGTCAATTAATGTTTTGTTTTGTTTTAATTTGGGTGCTTCCATCACTTGTTTCTAATGCGATACTTCAAAATGTGCATAAAAACAGGTTACAGAAACTCATCCTGTTCTGGTCGAGGTTGCTTTAAAGGGGTCATCGGTTGCAAAGTTCACTTTTACATGCTGTTTGCACATTAATGTGTGTTGGCAGTGTATGTACAAATCTACCCTATAATGATAAAAATCCATGCAGTGGTTTTTAATTAATCTGTAAAAATAATATCCCCTTTTTCAAATCGAGCCGTTCTCAGGCGTCACACTGACAGAGGCCGCTCCCACGATAGTTGATTGACATGAGCGTCTTACCTCAGACCCGCCTTAAATCAGCTGTAACAGTCTGACCTCCATTGTTTCGATGCCGGAGCAGGGATGTAAGTTAGACAAGAATATCTCCGATTGAGCGATTGAGGTGTTGTGTTGCTGGATGTAATAATGAACGTAGTGATTGTCATTTACTCCTGACATCTGAGCCGCTGAAGATGCAGTAGATTACGTTTGTTTGTGAAGGGAATGCACCTCCCGATCTACATAAATGTGTCTATGTTCACGCAAATCATTCGTGATCCAGCTTCACCTACAGCAGAAGTGTGTATAAGGGTTTTTTTATGAATCTGTGCAAATCAACTCCACAGAGAGAAGAGAGGGGCGGGGCAAGTAGAGCTCATTTGCATTTAAAGGAGCAATCCATCAGAATGGGTTGATTTTTGCAGAGTTCATTTTGACAAGGTAAAAATGGTGTTGCTTTAGACTACCATTGAGAATTTTCGACCAAAGTATATTATAAACTTCTCATTAAGACCCTAAGGAATAATATCAACTTGTGGAAAATGGGCATCCGATGACCCCTTTAAATGTTAATGAGCTCTGCTCGCCCCACCCCTCTCTTCTCTCTGTGGAGTCACAAGCCTGTTTACTTTAGCCGCGTTTAGCTGCTAAACTTGCTAACTAGTTATTAGGAAAGGAGATCGCAAAGATTCATAAAAAACCCTTATACTCACTTCTGTAAGTGAAGCTGGATCACGAATGATTCGTGCGAACATATATGAAAAGTTCAGATGCAAAACCAGCTAAAAGCCATCTCGGTCAAAAATGAGATAATGATACTGAGTGAATGCTCCTGACACAGTATACATCTATCAAATACTTTTACTTCAAACTTGCTAAATTCCAGCCTCAGCCCAATCAGAAGTACCAGTACTTACACAGAAAGCTATGCAAAGTAGCCAGAAAGAAATGCTAATTTTAAAGAAATACGTCAGATGGATTTAGAGGCATCTGAACTCTTCATATGTAGATCAGGAGGCGCATTCCATTGACAAACAAAAGTAATCCACTGCATCTTCAGCGGCTTAGATGTTGGGAGTAAATGACGACTACTTTGTTCGTTATTGCATCCAACAACACAACAACTCAATCATTTAGAAGCCATTCTTGTCTACGTCCGTGTTCCGGCATTGAAACAATGGTGATCGGACTGTTACTGCTCATTCAAGGCGGGTCTGAGGTAAGACAGCCGTGTCAGTCAACTATCGTGGGAGCGGCCTCTGTCAGTGTGTCGTCACACAGACAAGATGCTGAGGATGGCTTGATTTGAAAAAGGGGATATTATTTTTACAGATTAAATAAAAACCACTTGGTAGATTTTTATCATTATAGGGTGGTTGTGTACACACACTGCCAGCACACATTTACGTTCAAACAACATGTAAAAGGGAATGTAATGCCACGCCAGCAGAGGGAGGCCTCACCCATTGACTGCCTGTTGCTGCTCCCGCTGCAGCTTCTCTGGTAACCTCCTGTTTTGTGGCCATTTAAGGAGGCCTAAACCAAACAGGCCCCGTGAAGTATTGTTCTGCCTGTGCGGACTCTACCAAGCGTTTTTCCTGATTTCATTGCCTTGCTTTGATATTTCCATGGTTTGGTTTCTTGTCATAGTTTTGCCTTGTTTTTGCCATTGTTTTGTTCTGTTTCATTGCCATAGTTTTGCCTAGTTTCATAGCCTTGTTCACTTGTTACTTTGGACTGCTCTCCCTGGTATTTTGACCCATTGCCTGTTTTATTGGATTTACGCTCTGCTCAGGATATTACTGTTTGTTTGGTTATCGACCCTGCCTGTCTTGACTACGCTGTGTTATAATAAAGCCCGCATCTGGATTTTACACGCTTCCCACGAGTCCTGTTACAGGGAACTTTGCATCCGATGACCCCTTTAAGGTACTTTAACCTCCAAGAAACACTTCATACATGGCCAGAATAACCACTTTTTTACACTGCACATGTTTGTGGCACATTGCAGCTCCAACATAGCCACTGGAGCTGATCACGGCCACCACTGATGGGAATAACGCATTATAAATAAGCAGTGTAACTAACGGCATTGCTTTTTTTAAAATAATGAGTAATCAAACAAATTACTGTTTCCTCTGTTACAACACCTTTACTGTTACTGACAATAAAATGCTGCAAATGCTATAATTAGTAGCCGGGATGAACATGATGAATATTCACGTTCGTTTTCGGAGGTGATGTGGGTGGATTGAGACCGAGATAGCAGAAAGCACATAACTAATAACTAATTACTTTTTTTAAAGTAACGTGCCCAACACTGGTGGCCACTCTAGTCAATGCGGAAAGCCTAGTCAAGGTACTCACATACATCTCCCTGAATTAAAAATAATGGCTAGTGCGATATACGTAACCTACCTATACCTATACTTACCAACATTCGTCAGCATGACTTGTCGAAAATGGAAAGTATTACGTTTTAGTCGCATAACTTAGGTTAATGGAAATGCTATCAATGTGCAATAGGTTTTTATCGGCATTTGTAAAATATTGCAAAAGTTTTGCACAAATCTGTAATGGAAACGCACTTATAGTTACTACAGTTAATCTTCCTAAAAAAAAAAACTGTGGTAACTTAGCCAGTATGACATTAAAATATATATAATATGAGTTCATTTCAACTAATGTTTTTTCGGCATACAACTGAGCAACAATCCTTTAACATTAGCCATTTTTGCTAATTGAAAGAACCAAAACAAGCAAACAAAACAAATTCCACTTGGGATATAACAATAATTTTGATTTAGAAAATAAACATTTTATGGTGACAAAGAATTTACTATGACTTTAAAGGTGCACTACGCGAATTTTGCTAAACAATGTTAATATCTGAACGCACCAAAACAGACATGCCCATACCCCAACAGGACCTCGCCCCTGTTTTCATATCTCCACCCCACATGTACATACACAACCATGGCAACAACCATCGCGATAACAAGTGAGATGACACACAAGCATATTCAAACAAAAGCCAACACAGATAATAAGTTGTGTGAAACAATTGAAAATCAACGTTACTCAAATATCAAAAAGAAAAAACGCAACCTCAACATCAGATTCCAGGCCTCCCCCCTCGGGTTCTCTCCACTGCTGGAAAGCTGCTCCGATATTTACGTTTTGTTTGTTTGTCTTTTTTTAACATATACATATATAAAATTAGTAGTAGTAGTCTGTGCCATTTACAGTCATCAATTTTTTTTTATTTTTTATTTTTTTAAGAATTAGTAAGACCTTATATAAATTCAAAGGGTTATTAATTACTCACCCTCATGTTGTTCCAAACCCCTGAGACCTTCATACATCTTCAGAATACAAATTAAGATATTTCTGATGAAATCTAAGAGATTTCTGACCCTGCATAGACATCAATACTACTGACATGTTCAAGCCCCAAAAAGGTAGTAAGGACAACGTTAAAATAGTCCATGTGACATCAGAGGTTCATCTGTAATGTTATGAAGCTATGAGACTACTTTTTGTGCACAAAAAACAAAACAAAAAAAATAAATAAATAAATAAAAATAACGACTTTATTCAATAATTGCTTCTCTTCTGTGTCAGTTTTCAACCCACATTCACAAGAGTACCACAATTCATGCATGTGGTGCTGCTGATGAAGGAGCCACCATCCTGATGGAGGACCCGAATGTGCTCCAACTTGTTTACAAGCAGTCTTCGTAAACATAACTGGCAATTTTTTTGTTCAGCCTTACTTATTTGAACCAAAATATACAGACAATGACCTAAGAGAGATGAAAGTTCTACTCTTGTGAACACGCACTGAGGACTGACACAGAAGAGAAGAAATTGTTGAATAAATTATTATTTTTGTTTTCTTTGCACACAAAAAGTATCCTCGTAGCTTCCTTACATTATTGTTGAATTACTGATGTCACATGGACAATTTTAACAGTGTCCTTACTACCTTCCTGGGTCTTAAACGTGTCAGTTGCATTGCTGTCTATGCAGGGTCAGAAAACTCATGGATTTCATCAAAAATATCTTAATTTGTGTTCCGAAGATGATCGAAATTCTTACAGATTTGGAACGACATGAGGGTGAGTAATTAATGACAGAATTTTCATTTTTAAGTGAACCCTAAAAAGCCACACTTCAAGATGCAGTGCAGAAGAGAGTTGTTTTTTTTTTTTCAAGCCACAATTGAAATGAGCAGCTTTATTCAGAGCCCTAACTAAGTAAAAATAATTAAAATTCTCATTTCCAGAGGGGTTTCTGCTGGATACAAACGGCCACCAGCCTGTTCTCATTATCTTTTGAAAGTTGGAAGTTCAACCTGCATGGTCCAGCGCCGTGGAAGGTCTTGAATGGATTTCGAGCTGCAGAGACTTATTTATGGCTGTGAAATTTAATAAGCAGGGTGTGTGTAATCCTCTTCCCAGCTCAAGCAGTAGGCCTGGGGACTAACATGCACCACAAGGGTACAACAACACACGCTCAGTACACAGATCTGGCCCCATGATCAGAGAAAGGGCAGAGCTTGCTGTCCCAAACAGGGGGAGTAGAATACAGCGTTTCAGCTTGGCAGCCACGAAACCTGGCAGAGGGCTGAGAAACTTGTATCGAGTGGGCCAGACAGAGAGAGACGGGCGCCCGAGCAAGTGGTTTGTGACCGAAGCAAGGAGGCTAGCAGATGCTGGTCCAGAAGGCTACTAACAGGATGAGGATAGGCCACCACGTGGGCCCACGGGGATTAGGAGTCAGTGAGAGGTAAACAGATTAGTCCAGATAAAGAGGCGTTTTTAACCTCATCACTCCCCTTACACCCTACAGAGCATCTTCCACCCACTCGCACACTTGAGACCAAATCTGTACCCAAGAATCTGCTCCATCTGTCAGGAATATCACCCAACCTACAGTAGTGACCGCAAACAGCCCCATCCATGGAAGCCTGGACACATAGCCGATGGAAGTTAACTCTTTCACCCTCGGATATGAGATAAGTCAATACGGACTGTGATTTTCTTTCCAAATGAGCGACTTTACATCCAAAAGGACATAATCTACTGCAACATGCCATTGAAAACAGGATTATTCCTCATTCTGTTCTTGTTTACCCTCCAAGCCACTAGAATCAAAGGTAAGCCTGCGTTTGAACGCCATTCTGATGCTGTTTTATTTAAACAAAGTCTTATAATTCAGCAAAAACAGGACTTCTGGTAACATACAACGCCGCAGAGCGACTACAGCCTGTGCGATTCCTCACACAATAGCATCTCTCCGCCCTCGGTGATCGAATGAGCTTTTAAATATTTAAGTAGCCAATTTGCAAGGACATAAAAGAAACCCAAAGATTTTTCTTATGCAAAATAAAGCCTGATGACAAATCATTTGATAACATTTTTGTGGCAAGCAAGCCATTAGCGCTTCCTTTTTGGTTCAATATGCTGGAAAAGTGCGTTTCGCTAACATTTCATGCGAGTTCTGAATGCCTCTAGTCTGGCTACAGTGTTCAGAAGCTCCATTCATTAGCAGAGAGAAACAAAGGCATTCTGTTTGTGGCCGTGTGGAACGCTAATCTTTTCTGGCTTGTAGCTTTGCTGTGGGGCCTCGCTCATCGCTTCAGAAGTACAGCTCAATTAGCATCGCCGCCCCTCATGTCTGCACATGTGCTCGGCAGGCTCATACACGGCAGCGGGACACATGATCAAATCGGTCACCCTGGTTTATCTTTGAGAAATTGCACCACTGCCCCTACATCTGCTTATTTGCTAATTAACAGATGTCGTCAGATGTTCCGTGACCCAGAAACATATTGTTAAGACCCCTGTATCTCTAAGTAATCAGCTCACTGTCTGCCACTGCAAACATCTCTAAACAGGGCCACATGTGGCTCTAGAACAGGACGTCTTTGTGTGTGATCAAAATAATTAGACTGAAGGTCCAATCTGATTTGACACCAGGGTTTCAGAAGAATTACAACAATGGTGTAATTGTTACAGATTCGGCACTGATAGCCATGTAGTAGTTTGCGTGAATCTATAGTAAATGGCTCACCATGTTTTATTAAAATAGAGGCCATTAACATTATAAAGCAGTTACTGGTAGATTTTGCTAAATAATTCGCTTTCGCACCTGAGGAACCTTTTCATAGTTCCTAGAACTACTGGCGTGTTTGCACATCAGGAACTAGAACGTATTTAGTTCTAGGAGCTCCATTTGGGGGAACTAAATTAGTTCCTATTTCAGAGTAGGATCTAAACAGTTCTATACGCAAGTATACAATAATTGGCCAATCACATAAGAAACACCGGCTACCCAGCATTTTTAAAAAGCCGTGTGACAATATTTACTCCACGAACATAGAAAACAGTGATAATAATGGCATTTAGCTACCTGTTGTCTGCAGCATTGTGTTCATTTCTCAGCCTCAATGATATGTAACACTGCAAGTTGTCATAGAAGATTTAGTCAGATTTTCATGCTCTTTTAATCGTGTAAATATACGTTTACATCTCCATTATCACGAAACCCACAACAGCCTCCATTTACAGATTTTTGCCGTTTGTAAATGCTGTGAATACACTATCGGCCAGTTCAAAGTACCTGCTGCCGGTGCGAATGCAACCAGGAAAATGGCTCGAGGTGCCTATTGTCTCCTTAAAAAAAACATTTTTGCAAAACTCCAAAAAAAGTACCTTTAACCCTTTAACTGTCACTCCCATTTTTGAACACAGACATAAAAATGCACTATCCAGACTTAAATTATTATAATTCATGGACGAAAACATTTTGTAATATGATTTTGATGTACATTTTTTCGTGGTAATGCAACATCTGATTTTAAAATGCCTTTCAAAGGATGAATAAAGGGTTAAATACAATTTACTTCAGTTTCCAGTTGAAATGAAAGCTAAAACACTAACTTTTATTTTTTTTTAAATACATTATGATTACAATGGCAGATTATCAATTAAAGGATTAGTCAACTTCCTAAACAAAAATTTACAGATAATTTAATCACACCCCTTTTATCCAAAATGTTCATGTCTTTCTTTCTTCAGTCGTAAAGAAATTATGTTTTTCGGGGAAAACATTTCAGGATTTTTCTCCATATAGTATACTTCTATGGTGCCTGCGAGTTTGAACTTCCAAAATGCAGTTTAAATGCAGCTTCAAAGGGTTCTAAATGATCCCAGCTGAGGAAGAAGGATCTTATCTAGCAATATTTTTTCTAAAAAAAAAATAATAATAATAATAATAATAATTATTAACTTTTTAAACTCAAATGCTTGTCTTGTCTAGCTCTTCCATGCGCATGTGTACTCGGCACTCGGTTCAAGACAGTTAGGGTATGTTGAAAACTCTCATCTCATTTTCTCCTTCAACTTCAAAATCATCCTACATTGCTGTTTTACCTTTTTCGTAAAGGGTGTTTGATCTTCTTTGCACGTTAACTTCGTAAACACTGGGTCGGTACTTCTGCAGCGATGTAGGGCAATTTTAAAGTTGGAGGAGAAAATGAGATGGGAGTTTTTCGACATCGACTGTCTTAAACCGAGTGCACAGAGTACGCATGCGCATGGCAGAGCTAGACAAGATGAGTGTTTGACGTTAAAAAGTATATAAATGTGCATTTTTTAAAATAAAACGACCGATCGTTTCAAAAGATAAGATCCTTATTCCTCAGCTGGGATCGTTTAGAGTGCTTTGAAACTGCATTTAAACTGCATTTTGGAAATTCAGACTCGCAGGCACCACAGAAGTCCACTATATGGAGAAAATACCTTAAATGTTTTCCTCAAAAAACATAATTTCTTTACAGCAGTGCACCTGGTACAGAATTGTGATTTTGGCGCAGTCCCATAAAACTCTGAATCCCATAAAACATGAGCCATGATAGAAATCTTGTAGAAAACAACAAAAATTGCATAAGGTTGCATCAGCAACCCAATGTTTTTTGGGTACGTACACACTTAAAGTTTAGTCCTCTTGGTTTGTTTGTTCCAGAACAAAAAAGAAAACCGTTCATTTTGTCCTGGTCCTGGTAGTGATATGTTCACAACCTGATTGGTCAGGTTGAATGAGGTATATTTTGCAATGGAACTCAACGAACACCCCAAACAATATGTGTGTTCGACACTTCTAATGCCTATGTCTGCTGGACTAAGCGCGCTCATTGTTGCATGTATATGATTTAATTTTTGTACCACCTGCAGACTCACAAAGAGCTCATAAAGGGCACTTTACCTCCTCGTTGCTTCATGTTTGCCCTCAGCTCATTTTGTTTTAATGCACCACTCTTTCCGGATCATCAAATCATGTCGCATAGTATTGCATCTTGTCATTACATCCTGTTTTTGGTTTGATTAGAAGAATTTGGTCCATGTTGCGTTCACATTTAATTCGAACCGCACCTGAGTTTGTTTGGAAGCAGACCAAGTCCCATCTTTTTAGCGGTCTCGGTCCGCTTGTTTGGTGTGCACCAGGGTTCAGATGGCAGCATTCACACTTCCTCAAATGAACCGCACCAACAGAGCAATCGCACCAGAGTTCATTTTAATCGAACCAGACATGACAAGTGTGAACACAGCCTTTGTCTGCTTTTGTTTTGCTATTGCTATTGGTTAGGTTTAGAATTTTAATGTAGAAGTTTAATGTAGGCAGCACGCTATTTTTAGATGTCATAAAGTGGTAACTTTTTATTGCCATTTTCATTTCTGAACTGCAGTAATACGTACAACAACAAACATAGCAAATGTTACCAAATTCACATACATCTTTTTTGGATAAAACTGAATGCACATTTAGCAGCAATCACTGGACATTTCACTTTGAAAGTGCTGCAAAGAAGCAACATAATATCATAATGCCACAGGCATGACTTTCAAGCGAGTTTGAGTTGAGATTGTTATATACCGAATGCAATTTTGTTTTGTTGGTATATAAATTTGTTCAGCCCAGGTTGTTTTATCCTAGTTAAAGTGCTGGTGTAGCTACAGTGTAGTGGTTTTGCAATTAACCAGAGGATAAGCCTGGTCAATAAATGACATCAGCATCTAAAACACAATATAACATATGACCAGCTGTGCTATGCAGAGAAATCTGCTTATGTACGCAATCACATACTAGGAGATCCTGTCTTAGCGTGGTCTGATTGCATGGTTTATGAGATTCTGTTAAGCAAGATTACTCATCTGGCTTTAAAAGTTACCAGTAGAACATTAAAAACAAAGGTATGTGTTTAGCCTCCATTGTAGCTGCACTTACTGTATATCGCTAATGTCTACTAACTAAGCTTAAGCTAATCTGCGAGTGGTGAACAGAGGTCTGGTGTAGTCTAAGGGACCCCCTTGCTGAGCCAGGCTTAATGTTTTAAGAAGCTCTCTGAAGTTTACCAGCTGGTCACACAACACTTTGAAAACATTCAGCCCATTTTAATGGAGGCTTTGTACCCTACTTTTTGAAAAACCTCAAGATACGACATTGCTTTGATTTGAAATGGAGATCTTTCGATTTCTCAAGAGGTGCTGAAGTGGCTCGGATCTTACTTGGAGGGGATAAACAATTTGTCTGTTTTTAATGGATCTGTGAGTGTTGCAACTAAGAGGAAATTATAAAGATCACACCGTAACGGCTGAAGAGATAAGCTATTAAACTAGTCAGAACAGTTGTCATTTGACATAAAAACATCCAGATGTACTTTGATATGAGCTATTAACTGTATAATTGTTTGATGCTTCATTACCGAAGTAGGTAATTAAATGCACCGCTGTCATTTTGCAGTACATATGTTCACTATGACAATGACATGAACTAAAGTTAATGAAGTGAGCTCTGCTGTCATTCTAAAATACCTGGACAGTTCATTCTGAACTTCACTAGTCTGTAAATACCAGTAAACACCAGGTGTAAGTCTATTACGCCAATAACCACAGGTGCTGGTTAACTCAAACAGCTATCTCTGGCCACAACTGATTAGGTAACAGGTCAGAAGGTGAGTATAAATACTCTTAGATGTCAGCATGGGTTAGTTTTAGGGTATTTGGCAAGTAAGAACTTTCAATGACAAGTCACTGTAACAATTTAACCAATAAAATTGATTATTTAAAGGGCTCGTTCATGCAAAAATAAACAATTTATGATCATTTACTGACCTTCATGTCGTTCCAGAAATGTATGAAGATCGTTTCTTCTTCTGTGGATCACAAAAGAAGATGGTTTGAACAATGTTTTAATATTTTTTTACTGGTGTAAAACAAATTTTTTAAAGATCAGGTTAAATACATGGAAAACAATGACGGCTATATTTATAAGCATGACTTTTTCCATTTCAATAATCTTGAAGACTTTCTTTCAGCTTGGCCTTTATGTAAAACTTCTGCGATTTCAATCAAACACAATTAAGATTACTACAGCTGGAGAGCAGACCTTCGCAACTCTTATCTAGTGAATGCGCTTAACATCTGCCGGGATGGTGTTATAACCGACTGCTTGACTTAGGGCCTAATCCAATTAAATGTTCATTCAGCATACTAATCATAGACTTAAAGGGTTTCAAATGGTCTCTGAGCAAGTGTAAATACATGAAGTGTAATTATATGATCCAACGGCTTATTGTTCTCAGGTAAAGTCAATCCTGCTCTTCTGAAACAATGAACACACGCTGTTGTTGTGACATTTGCAGAACTCACTGCTGACGACTTGATTCTCAGGATCAGAAATGTGAAGTACAGGCACTTCCTGGAAACTCCACAGCCAATGAAACAGTTGACAGATGGCGGAGATTTGCTTTCTCTAGATGCGCATCGAGCAAAGAGATCAGCGCTGTTTAGTACGGGGGTGAAAGTCTGTCCTCAGGAGAGCATGGCGGAGGTCATCACCAGCCATAAAGCCTACTACAAACTAAGAGGTAGGACAACTTCTACCCTAAACATCACAAGGGACAGAGCCTTGAGCATCAGTGCCAAATTTGGCAACAAAACCTCAGATCCTCATAAATCATAATTAACTTCCCAATCATTCGAAGCCTTCTGAGAGATGAAAGATCACGCCAAGCCAAAAAAAGAAGCGGCTCTGAGCCAAGTGTAGATAAAAGTAGCGTACTTTTTTAGGCTTCCCTTCTTTGAATCTTATAGTATGGATTTTCTGTTGCTACATGTAGTAAGGAAAGTAAAATGACTAAATCTATTAGTTATTTAAAATTGTAATATTTCACAATATTACTGTTTTTACTGTGTTTTATACCACATATATCCAGGTAAGCATAAGAGAGTAATAAGCATTAGCTTTAGATATGAGCATAAGAGACTGTTCAACAGCATGATATGAAAATGAAAAAAATGATGTGTACTATGGAACCTCTAAAGGGAATAAATATGAGATGGGAGGAAAAAATATATTTCAATGCTTTCTCTCTCAGTTGTATCGTTGGGTAATTACAGTGCCTTGCGAAAGTATTCATACTCCTTTTTCTTCACGTTTTGTTATGTTGCTGGAAAAAGTACACTGCATAAGCATTCATACCCTTAACTCAGTACTTAGTTGGAGCACCTTTACATCCTCCAATCTTTTTCGGTATGATGCGAGAAGCTTGTCTCATCAGCATTTGGCAATTATCTACCATTCTTCTCCTCACCTTGGCAATTATCTGCCATTCTTCTCCTCACCTCTTCACCTCTCAAACCCTGTCAGCTTGGATGGAGGCTGGAAGACATTTTCAGGTTTCTCCAGAAATGTTTGATTGGGTTCAAGCTCAGGCTGAGGCTGGGCCACTCAAGGACATTCAAAGAATTGTCTAAAAGGCATTCTTGCTGTGTGCTTAAGGTCATTGTTCTGTTGGAAGGTGAACCTTCTGCCCAGTCCGAGGTTCTAAATGCTCTGGACTGGGTTTTCATCAAGGCTATCTCTATATTTTGCTGCGTTGAGCTTTCCTTTTATTCTGATGAGTCCCTCAGTCCCTGCCACTGAAAAACAGCCCAACAGCATTAGGCTGCTACCAGCACACTTTACTGTTGAGATGGTACTCTTAAGGTAATGAGCAGTGCTTGGTTTCCTTCAAAAATGATGCTTGGAACTGAGGTTCATCATACCAGAGAATCTTGTTTCTCAAAGTCTGAGGGGCCTTTAGGTGCTTTTTTTTTTTTTTTTTTTTGCAAATTCCAAATTTGTTTTCATGTGTCTTCACTGAGGAGAGGACTGAGTTTGGCCACAGCGCCATAAAGCCCAGACTGGTGGAGTGTTGCAGTGATGTTTGTTCTTCTGTAGGTTTCTCCTATCTCCACTAATGATCATGGAGTGATCATCAGCTTCTTGGTCACCAGTATAACCAAAGGCCTTCTCCATTAATTATTTAGTTTGGCCAGGAGGCCAGTTCTTGGAGGAGTACTGGCTATTTCAAACTTCTCCCATTATGGATAAGAGAGATTACATGAAGCAGAATCTCTTCCCCAGATGTGTGGCTTCATCCAATCCTGTCTCTGACCTCTATAGGCATTTATTTATTTATTTATTTATTTTCACCTCAGGGCTTGGGTTTTGCTCTGATATAAATTTCCAGCTGTTAGACCTTTTATTAAGACGTGTGCCAAATTATGACCATTCAAATAAATTTGCCACAGGTTATCTTCACTCAAAGTGTAGTAACATCGACAAGCAATATGAATGCTCCTGAGCTAAATTTCAAGTGTCCCAGATAAGGGTATGAATACTTATGCAATGGAATCATTTAAGTTTTTTATTTTAAATAAATTTGCAAAGATGTTAAAAACCTGTTTTTTGCTTTGCCTTTATGGTGTATGGAGTGTAGACTGATGTGAATTTTTTTTTAAAGCAGTTTAACCTAAGGCACCAACGTAACAAAATGTGAAAAAAATGAAGGGGTACTTTCATAAGGCACTGTAATATATAAATTGTGGGCATCAGCGAGCTGCTATTAATATGCAGGGCATTGAAATTGGTTTTGAATGCATGCTCACTTTTTACTTTCACTTTCAAGATTTGCAATCACAAGTACTCTTTGTATACTACAGAGTAGCAGTACCACTTATTTTAAAAGATTATATGTTTGTCAATGCTGCTCAGGATCTGCAAATCATTCGCCATTGTCCTATCAATCATTTCTCCTTAATGATTTACAAATTTTATGTGCTGCAATGTAACAGGCTACCACTAGCAAGTGGCTAAACATGTCCCTTTAGTGGCTCCATAGAATGCCTTACTCGTTTTCCGTGCCTTTCCGAATACTGATTCACACTTCAAGCACACCCCCGCTGTGGATGCATCTCTATAAACAAAAGACCCTTTAATATCCAGTGTTAAAAATCCAGTGTTGCTGTATGACTTCTGTAGAACACAAAACTTAAAATTATCCACCTTATTTTTCCCGAAAGAGTGGGTACGGCCGTTTGTAAATTTTATGGGTGTGGATTCTGGTCTCATTCGCGTCCAGCTATGCTACAAAACAGCTAGTTTTGCTGCATGATATTGCAAATTGGTGTGTCTTACCATATTATTTTAATGTATTATCTTAATTATGAACACACTGGTTTGTGCAAACAGTTTTATCGTTTATTGCACGCTGTTATTCTTCTAATTATTTCACTATAGCGGCTAATGAACCTGAAGTCTCACCCACAGGCTTGCTTCGGCATTGAAGAATAAGGTGGATAAATAATTTGCTAGTCACTTTTGCTATGCAGTTACAATGAATGTGGACAGAAATTCTCAAGCTTCAAAAAGTACCATAAAATTAGTCCCTTTAAAGACCTATTTCTACCCAAAAAATGGCTTTCAATGGTATATCCTAATGTTGTCAGGTTGATTCAGTCACATTAAATAATATTTTTGGCTTGAATTAAACCAATTACTTTAGATAATACAACATGAGGCACTTTTTTGGGGTCACCTGACAAAATATTTTTACACTGAAGCAGATAGCACGATATTAAATTACTGGTACAAACAAGCTAAAGGTGAGGCACATTTAGCTGTCAGATACAGTTAAGAGATACTCTTAATTAAATGTCCATAAAAACTGTGTCGGCAAAACAAGATAATGGCAGCAAATCATCATGCATGCTAAACACTATTAATTGTGTTGCACCTCTGTCAGCAGTGCAGATAATTAATTTTAAGTGTCCCGGCATGTTTTATCAGGTCTTTGCTGTTAGTCCTCACCGTCTCAATTCTCTAACGGCTTCTCTAAATAATTCCCATGATATTTAACAGTTTGTCAAGAAGCTGTGTGGGAGGCCTTCCGGATCTTTCTTGACAGAGTTCCTGACACCATGGAGTACCAGCAGTGGGTGTACGCCTGTCAGAGAGACTCACTTTGCATGGAGGATCTGGCCCGAAATTTTAGTAGCACACAGGAGCATCTTGACATGGTAGCCAGTGTGAGTAGCTGCCAGTCAAATCGTCTTGCCAATGCACCCTAAATGTGCCAATATTACCAAAATGAAACAGGTTTTTTGTCAGTTCTCAAAGAGGTTTATATCATTTACAGAGAGTGAAAGCCGAAGACGTACAGGCGAGGTAAGAATCCTGAAGAGGCTTCAGTATTCATGGTATGGCGATTCACTTGTCTTCATGTTGGGCCCAAACCCTTCAGAATATCTAGAATGAGGTCACCTGACTAGTGGGAGATGAGAAAATCTCAGCCTGTCCTTTAAAAAACAAAGTTTGTTCATATTTGGTGGCCTAGCTAAACACTGCTCTCTGACCTGATCCACTTTAATAAGAGGGATCTGTGCCCAGACATATTACGCTTGGGTGTTGGAGCCACACAAACATACCCGGGCTTATACGCAGTCAACCCCTTTATCGGGGACAATGAATTTTATTGCATTTATCATTCTCGGATTGATTCATCCCTTCTCGACATGTTTTCAATTATTTTTAGGGCTCTCACACCTGCACCGGGCGAGAAATGTAAGTCCTCGCCATCCGAATGAGAAAGAAATACTGGTTGATCTTATAAAAACGTGACTGATTGATGGCTTTTTATGCTTCAGGTTCAAAGAGTCCCGCAGAGCTTTTCATCATGGAATCTGACAGCGTACGGCCACTAACTCGTGCTTTTTAGAATATGCACTTAACATACTGATGAAGTTAGAAACAAACAAATTGACTATTCTCTGATCTGATAGGAAACTGGGGCACCAGATGTTGTCCCTCAGAGGCTGGTGGAGCACATTGTGGAGTTCAGTGTGACTATACTAGACCCCGCACTACTGAGGGATCCAGGCAGCCCTCAATATCAAGACTTCACTCGCAATCTTCATGAGAAGGTTAGGTGAAATCAACGATCGCACACATGCCATTTTACACAGATTCAAGCCGTTTCCAGCTGCTAACAAGCAAATTACATCTCACTTGAGTCGAGATGATGTTGAGCTCACAGAAGGTAAAATATGGAAGCAGGAACATTGACAATACACAGGAACATGGTTATGAAACCTAGTGAGTGATAACTGTAATAAAAGAAATGAAATGCATTTGAGTTAAGAACATTCTAGAGAAGTGGGGAAGACAAATTACTACAATAGGGTTGAAAGTAGCTTACCATAAAAGATCAAAAAACAGGAAAGCCAAACAAGAATTGGGTAACTACAAAAGCCGGCATAAGATTAGTTAAAATAAGACCTGAGCCATGGCACATGATGTTGGACAATCCAAAATCTGAGGTTATGTAACCTCCTGTGCATAATTGAGTGAACTATATAGTTATTGATTAATAAAGTTATTACAAATATTCCTAAAATATTTTCATTTGCACTTTTGCAGATGCTGCATGTGTTTGACAAACTTCCTGGGTTTAAAGAGATTCGGCTGCTGGGATTTCGGTAAGTTTATGCCGGAACTGTGGGATTCACCAAGATATTACAGTCCACTGAACTTGAAAATTGTATTTTTGGATGGGTAATTCTCTCACAGGGGCAACTTGGGGTAAGTATTTGAAGGAATACTTGGTAAATTGCATTGCAACTGTGTTGCAATTACTATACAATTATGTTCTCTTGTACTGTAGACTATGTAATTTACTCATAAGACAACATGCTTACTATCTTATGATAGTAGCTTTTGGGAAAATTGTGATTGGAAACCCTCATGTAGTGTTAGGAATGACTTTATATTCACAAAAAAATCAAAAATCATTCAAAATGAATCTGTATTTAACTTAATATATTAATATATTATGTGTCAATTTTTTTAAACTGAGATTTATACACCATTTGAAAGCTGAATAAATCAGCTTTACACTGATGTATGGTTTAGGCAATAGTTTGATGAAATACAACTATTTGAAAATCTGGACTCTAAGGGTGCAAAAAAAACAAAATATTGAGAAAATCACCTTTAAAGTTGTCCAAATTAAGTTCTTAGCAATGCATTTGCAAAAGATCAACCTGATAGACCAATGATAAGTATGATTATTGAGCTATGGGGTCCCAAAGGGAACATGTGGGCTAAAACAGACAATCAGGTTAATACAAGTCCATGCAAACCTCATGCAAACCAATTCCCTTCATAACACCGGTCAGCCCTGAAGATGCTGCAGCAAGCTATGCTGTAGTGTTTGAGACGGATGGGACACGGGCCATAGGTGACAAAGACTCCACTGATGAATATGGCATCGAGGGACTCCTAAAGGGCATGGTGGTGAAGGCGCTAAGTGAGGACACATCACTTCCTGTGGACGTGCTTTCCCTTACTTTCGAACCAGGTACACAGAATCAATACAATCAATATAAGTGTCCTAGACAGACTGCAAATATTTAACCTTACCTGATTTGCCCCGTACAGACTCTTTAACAGCAGACAAGGAGGACAGCATAAGATCCAGTACTGAAATCAACAAAGAATCAAGGTTTTTACCTGGCGAAATGAGTACACAGTCCACAAAAGCCAACTTGGAGGACTCAAGCATCTCTTTTGGAGATCTAGGACCTTTTAGGACTCAAACTGATTTGGGTGAGAGGACAGAGAGGAGTGACATACAGAAATTACCTGTTCCGACACAACCAGTAGCCACTGAGCTAATTAACAGCTCCCATCTTGAGGGTTCAAAGACGGCAGGTCTAACCACTGAAGGCACTTTAGCACCCGAAGGTAAATCTTTTCAAATTTGTAGTGAGTAGTGAGTAGTCTACAAGAGCACTTGTTTTTGAACTAAGACACTTACGTTAGGCAGCCTAAGAATGAGAGAATTAATTGTCATTTCGCATTAGATGCATTTTCAAAGCACTCTCTGAAACCGGTTCTTTGTTTTCAAGGTTTTCCAAGAACCACTACAGTGGATTATCTATCAAAGTGGTCGGAAGTCAAAGTGGATGTGGGAAATGAAATTGTTACCACAGCTGCACCACCGAACTTGGAGCCTTTTGAAGTAGCAACAGCATCTTCTTCAACTCAAACTGAAATGGATTTTGATATAACACCAGAAGCCACTTTTGCAGAGGCAACATCATCAATCTTGACATCCGTAACCCCTACTGAGCGAGCTCAAGATGCTATATTTCATGAAGATGACACAATTGGCCCATCCGAACCTTTAGAGACCTCAACCGAAGGTCTTCCTTCATACCCTAAGGGTTCAGTTGAGTCGCCCACTTCAACTGATCCTAGTGACCATGTAGAGTCTCCATCGGTCAGTGCCACCATAGACACACTCCGTCGAAAGGTGCCTGCACTTGGAGAACCAATTCTCCCTGCAGCAATTCCCTCTGAGCTAACGCCCACAGAAGACCTCATTTCACACCTGACCCCGGACAATTACCTGGATGAAGAGGGACAGACTCTCGGGACAGTTTCACCTCCCCCACATGAAGGTAGTACAGATATTGACAGAGATGTTGAACAGGCTGATGAGGAGGACGACACTTTGGACTCTGGGAGTGGATTGCCCGACGAGAACCCGCAATCCTCGGCTCGTCCTCTAGGTTACGTTACCACTCCGTCAATGATGGCTTCTAACCAGGCCAAAGAGTTAGTGGTGTTTTTTAGCTTACGTGTGACTAATATGATGTTTTCGGAGGATCTTTTCAACAAGAGTTCCCCCGAGTACAAATCACTGGAGAACACGTTTCTTGAACTGGTAGGTAAACACACTTTTGTCTTTGACTTTATCTTGCTGCATGTCTTTCTATCCTCCATTTGTTGTTAGCGTTATGTTTTTTTGTGTGTGTGCAGTGCATGCTGGGAAAACTGAATAGATAAAGTGTGTCATTTGTCTGCAAATGGCATCTGAGAACAGTGTTGTTCAAAATGTAATATACATTTTTCTATAAAGCTTTTGTATAAAGGGTTTGGGTGACTGACAGGAAAGCGAATTACATTTCTGTACATTTTGAGTTACTTATTTTGTCACTTCACGTTTTGCTCTGAACTTTGTTTACCTTACATTTCGATTTAGACAGAAAAACACGTGAAACCATGTACAGCAATTTCGAAACATAATTAAGCAATCTCACATGAGTGATGTAGTGCTGAATATTGGCATGGCTGCAGTTCATTCGTATGGATAAAACTGTGATAATCACAGTCATGATCGAAACTGTTCAAAGTAAAAAATAAAAAATAAAAACTGTAGTAACTTAAAGGAATTGTTGAACAATCACTATCATGTCGTTCCAAACCTGTTTGAGTTTCTTTCTTAGGTTGAACATAAAAGAAGATATTTTGAAGAATGCTGGTGATCAAACAGTTGACTTACATAGTATCCCTTTTCCTATTATGAAAGTCAATGGGGACCAACAACTTTTTCTTCAAAATTTTTCAAAATATCTTCTTTTGTGGTCAACATACACTACCAGTCAAAAGTTTTTGAACAGTAAGATTTTTAATGTTTTTAAAGAAGTCTCTTCTGCTCATCAAGCCTGCATTTATTTGTTCCAAAATACAGAAAAAACAGTAAAATTTTGAAATATTTTTACTATTTAAAATAACTGTTTTCTATTAAAATATATTTAAAAATGTAATTTATTCCTGTGATCAAAGCTAAATTTTGAGCATCATCACTCCAGTCTTCAGTGTCACATGATACTTTGGAAATCATTCTAATATGCTGATTTGCTGTTCAAGAAATCAATATTTAAAACAGTCGAGTACTTTTTTCAGGATTCTTTGATGAATAGAAAGATACAAAGATCAGCATTTATCTGAAATAAAAAGCTTTTGTAACATACACTATATCATTCAAAAGCTTGGAGTCAGTATAATTATTATTTTTATTTATTTATTTATTTTTTAAATGGAAAAAGAAATTATAGAAATTAATGCTTTTTTAGCAAGGATGTTTTAAATCGATCAAAACTGATGATTAAGACATTTGTAATGTTGCAAACGATTTCTACTCAGCTGTTTTCAACATCATAATAATACTAAATGTTTTTTGAGAAGCAAATCGGAATAGAATGATTTCTGAAGGATCATGTGACTGGAGTAATGATGCTAAAAATTCAGTATTGAAATCACAGCAATAAATTACATTTTAACATATATTCAAATAGAAATGTTATTTTAAACAGTAAAAATATTTCAAAATTTTAACATTTTACTGTATCAAATAAATGCAGGCTTGGTGAGCAGAAGAGACTTCTATAAAAACACTAAAAATCTTCCTGTTTAAAAACTTTTGACTGGTCGTGTAAGAAAGAAACACGTACAGGTTTGGAACGACATGAGGGTGAGTATATGACAAAATTTTCATTTTTGGGTGAACTCTTCCAAGTTTCACCAGTTTGTTTGTTTTTCCACCAACAAAAATTGTTCCAGAACAAACCAAACCATCAAGCTATGCATGTCACCATGCAACATAGTCTTGAACTGCATTTGAGTGGAGCAATTTTTCCTCCCGATGTTCAAAGTGATGCATAATCACTCCATTCCAGCTCAACTCCCTTTTTTTCATTTTCTGCTCTCCGGTCACTCCACGCTCACTGGAGAGAAAACCTGCCCTGAACAATCCTAATACAAGAGCAAACACAAATGCTTCAACTTTCAAAAAATCTGGCACTCGTCCAAGAAAAAACACTCCACTTCCACTCTGCACCACTCATATACACTTACATATAACATGTATACAAGAGTGCTACAAACATGAAACTTTCAAACCACCAATCATGGTACAGTTTCACATCTAAGTGTTATTGTTATAATTCAGATTATATTTTGTAATATCCTGTTTTTTCAACTAGAGGCAATTCTCTGAACCAAGTGACTCGCCAAACCCAGAGGCTTCTAGTCAAGTGACTGAGAGAGAACAGAAGACATTAGCCTCAATACCGGTACATCTATATCCAAACCTGAAAAAGCATAATTAATCACTTTTTGGCACTAAATTCTGCACTTTTGTCTAACAGCTTCACACTTCTGATCTTACTGATCAAATGCCTACTGATCAATGAGCTCTCTAACCAGTATTAACCAAAGCTAAACGCTTATTCTGTCGCTCCATCTGCCCAACCTGCAATATGTTACTTGTTTTATTCTTGATAGTGTGAATGTTGCCTTATTTGTGCTGAGCGAATATTATTTTCTCAGGATCTCAGTGTATTAATATGTGCATAGAATATGTGCTCATATCAAATGCTATAAGAGTATATCTGTAAATAATATTGTTTTCTTATTTGTGTAAAACACAGAGGAACCAATTTCACAATCTTGTTGAGTAAAAAAGACCAAAAACACAAGGCATGCCAAAAAAAAAAAAAAAAAATACCTCAGGGACTGAGTATTTGTGTTTCTCTAAATCTGCTTTTAGTTGGTTAGGCAGCCTAATGATTTCGAATTGTTCTTCGGTGAGACACATGTCCTTGAATGTAATCAGTCTCCAAATAGTTTGTTAGAGTGTTACAGCAAAGACAAAGCACTTTTGTGGGTTTTGAAATTAACAGCTCAATTAATTAAATTCTTTGCAATTCAAAGAGATATAGTAGCTGCTTTTGTGGCTTATTTGTGAATGATTCTGGGTGAATGCAATCTCTTGTAAGATACATAGGCCTAATAAATAAATAGTTTGTCTAGACTGGTCTAGACTGGTTTTCATGCTTTGGGCTCTATCTGTTTTATTTTTTTCCCAAATTCCATTTTATTTTGTTCCAAATTCTGCTTTTTCTGTTTTAATTTTTTTGGATTCTGTTTTATCCAGTTCAATGAATAAATTAAGAAATATTAATCAAATATGTCTAATTAATTGAAATCATGAAACATGCATAATTTAACTAGCAATTTATAAAAAGTTTAACAAAAATGACATGTTTAAAGCCCTATGAAATACATTTTATTTTTCTCAGAATCAGTTTAATTTTTACCAAAAATAAAACTCTGTGTTTCTGTGTTTGACATTAATTTTCTAGATTCCATTTTAATGTTTTTTATTAAATTTAATAACCAAAAGCATCTCTAAATAATTGATTTTATTAACCAAATATTTATTATTATTTTAAAATACTGTTTATATTTTTCTGCTACATAATTTTTCTGGTAAATATTCCTTAAAAAAAAAAAAATGTTTTATAGAATAATTTTATTAGTAGCAGTAGTAGTCCGTGCATAACATTAAGTTATATATTTCTGTCACAACTTCTTCAAGTTAAACCAAACTTTTATTTTGACGGGATACTGTGAAGACCTTTAGGTTTCTGTTTGTACATGATATGACAATAGTTTTTCTCAAAATAAATGGTAAAATTTGATTTACTAATCTAAATATACAGTAAATTACATTATGGCTGGATTTCACGATTCCATCCGCGTTTTCTGCTTTTTGTATTAGCTACATAATTTTATTATCTACATAAGTTACTTACCACAGCTCTAAAGAGTATAGGGGGCTCTTGTCCAATTTATAACACTTTTATGTTCTGTTCTTTAAGATACTGTTTTCATTTTTGGAAATTTGTATGAATCCCAAAACACAAAATCTCCATTTCCAATAACAAGTGGTTGCCCAAACTAGTATAGTGTTGTAGTTCCAAGTCACCAGACTAACACCAGTGCTATGAGACCTTTTGGATTATCACATGATCTACTAAAAATCTGGCCAGGAGCTACTCTGGTAAGTATCTAGGTAAAATGGCCATAAAATGAGTTCATTGATTCATAAATGGGCTTTTAAAGGATAATCTCATAACCTCTAGATATTTATGTTCTTGCAAAGTCTGTAAAAGGAACATTGATTTTCCACCGTACGCATCAATTTTGCCCATTTATAATTCAACGTTTTGGTAGGCTTTTGTAGAGGCAACTGTAATATTTTAGTCCTATACTAGGTTTGCATTGATTTCTGCCTCTCATCCTTGTAGGATGCTCATTTACTCCTGTCTCTACTGGTTTGTGTAGCAACCATTTCGATTGGACATGGAGAACAAAACATTTAATTTTCTCATTAAAATATGATAGTTTAAGTATTAAATCAAATCTGAAATTAACAGAACAGCACTGAAAGAGATCCCTATGAACCAGTAGATACAAGTGTAAGCACCGTGCTAGAAATAGAGTGAGAATAGGGATACGCTGCTGTCTGTGATAATTCATATATTAACCTCTTTGGAAATGAGCGCTACTGTATGTATTAAATGATTCCTTCTGTCCTGTGACGGCAATCAAAGGTCACAACACTGGCATGAGCTAGACAGTAACATTGATTGAGGCTGAGCTCTGAGTCACAGCGTGCCCTGTGGGGAAGAATAACACCTGCTCTGCCCTGGCACTTAGCCGAGAGGTGAGAGGTTGATCATGACTTGCAGATCAGGTCTACCTCCAAATACAGATTACCTCCTGTTATACAGACTTAGTTCATACGACATCATCCCAGGCCCAGCCTTTGTGCTCCTTCTCACTCTCCACTCGCTATTATAAACAATAACATTTCTTATGTTATAAAAACATTTTAATTGAATTAAATTAAACAAAAATCGTCAAAATTTTAATGCTTACATTTTAAATATTTTACATACTAATTATATTTAATGGACTAGTTCACTCCAGAATAAAAATATCCTGATAATTTACTCAACCCATGTCATCCAAGATGTTCATGTCTTTCTTTCTTCAGTCGAAAAGGAGGAAAACATTCCAGGATTTTTCTCCATATAGTGGACGTCAATAGGGATCAGCGGGTTGAAGGTCCAAATTGCAGTTTCAATGCAGCTTCAAAGGGCTCTACGTGATCCAGCCAAGGGATTTATATACTTTTTAACCACAAATCCACATCTTGCGCTAGCTCTACGAAGCGCGTCTACGACTTTGCGCATTACGTATTCACACTGGAAAGGTCATGAGCATTTAGTTCTCCATCTGTGTACTTTGGTTCAAAAAGGTAGGGTAGAGCGAAAAACTCTAATTTTTTCCTCTAACTTCAAAATCGTCTGACATCATTGTTTTACCTTTTTTGTAAAGGGTGTTTGACTTCTGTTGCACGTTCGCTTTGTAAACACTGGGTCGGTACTTTCACCTACGTCACGTGTGACCTTTCCAACGTGATTACGTAATGTGTGAAGTCGAGATTGATTGCAAGACGAGCATTTGTGGTTAACAAGTATAGAATTGTATTTTTTTTAGAAAATGACCGATCGTTTCGCTAGACAAGACTTTTGTTTCTCGGTTGAGATCGTGTAGAGCCCTTTGAGGCTGCATTGAAACTCCAATTAGGACCTTCAACCCCTTGATCCCCACTGAAATCCACTATATGAAGAAAAATCCTGGAATGTTTTCCTCAAAAACCTTAATTCCTTTCAACTGAAGAAAGAAAAGACATGAACATCTTAGATGACGTGGGGATGAGTAAATTATCAGGCAATTTTTATCCTGGAGTGAACTAGTCCTTCAACATACCCAATAACATAATTTAAAATAATAATTATATTTTGAATAATACATTTTTATTTAAATACTTAAATTGTTAGTTGCCTCCTGTTACACAGACATGGCCTTCACTCCTTTTGTGCTCTTTCTCACTCTCCATGTTCTCTTTCCATTCACTATTAAACAAATTAATAATATTTTAAATTAAACAACATTTAATCTGAAGTAAATTAAACTGAAATAGTCCATTTTAAAATGTTTCATTTATAAATATTCATTGATAACTGTCACTCCCTATCTTGAACATAGACATGAAAATGCACTATCCAAAGTTACATTTTTATAATTCATGAACAAAAATATTTTGTAATATGATTTTGATGTACAATGTCCATGGTAATGCAATGTCTGATTTTAAAATGGCTTTCAAAGGATGAATTTTGAGATTTTAAGTTTTCAGTTGATATATAATTTCTTAAGATTTCTACGTAGCAACGAAGAAAGTCTTTTTGTGACAAAGGTCAGAACTCCTGTTATGATGTAGATTTCTGAGGTGCACTCTTGTCATAAATTAATCTATTACTTTTCCTACATAATTTGTAACACAAAAGAGTGGTAAAATATCTATTTAGGAGTCTTAGACCTTTCCAATGATATATAGTTTGTCATGATTAGATTAGAATTTATTTGTAATATGAAGTGAAGTAAACTTAGGCGTCCCACGGAGTGGACGGTGACAGTTAAAGGGTTAAAGATTTAAAGCATTGAATTAATTTGAATATATCTTCATGTTAATTCAAATTAAAAAAGACAATTATTTTCTGACTTTCAGATTTCAAATCTTAATTCCTGATTGTCTATTTATTATTAAATGATTAAACATATTAGTTTTAATTCATCACATTAAACAAACATTGTAATGTTAAAATGGTGAATTAATAAATAATATGCAAATCTAATTTGAGAGATTTTCAAAACGCTAATAATCTCTGTGACTAATGCGAATATATCATATCCTCAAGTCTTCCATCTTTTGTGTGACTGGTGCAATCAAGCTCTTGAAATCTTGAGCCGAGATGAATGACTGAGCTGCTACGCCCTATTTCTCCTGAACAACCGTCTTTATCTCTAACTGGCCCTCCTCATGCAGAATGAAATGAGCACTGAGAAGGTTTTGCATATTGTAATAGGATGAGAGACAGACACTGGCCGAAATCGTTCACTTTCTAGCAATTGAGGAGAATTGCTTCAGAATTGACAATCCCAAAAGTTTCGCATCTGAGCTGCATTACATTCATGCACAATTAACCAGTCTGCACTAGTCAGCAATGATGAAAGAGAAGTCGCAACTCGCTCATTTGACTTTTATCTCTGCTTTCCCGCAGCTCCTGCCGTATCTACAGTCCAACCTGACTGGATTTAAAGAGCTGGAGATTCTGAACTTCAAGAACGGCAGTGTGGTGGTAAACAGCAAGATGAAATTAGACAAACCGGTTCCGTACAATGTTACAGAGACGGTGCAGTGCGTGCTTGAGGACTTCTGCAATGCGGCATCTAAGAGACTGAACTTGGAAATCGACTCCCAATCAGTGGATGTGGAGGCAGGTAAGCATGTGTTGAAAGGAGAAGTCAAATTATTCCTTACAAAAATGAAACCTCTATCATAATTTACTCACCATCATGTAGTTCCAAACCTGCATAACATTCTTTCTTCTGTGGATTATAATGAAGTTATTTACGGAAGTCAATAAAGTCAGGTTTGGAGGGACATGAGGGTGACTAAATGATGACTGAATTTTCATATTTGAGTGAAGTATCGCTTTAACCTTCATAATGCATTCAAAATCTGTATACAATTTTTTGTTTTGTTTTGTTTTTTATATAAGGGCATAAAATTTGAGAATAACAAGTATTCACCCCCAGTGAAATGAATAGAATTTTATTACATTGCTTTGACTTATTACTCATGACTGCTCAAAAATAGTCCAAATTTATGAAACCTACATATTTCTTTCTAACAAAACAACATAAATATTAAACATTTTCAAACAAACTAAATATTAAATAACATTGCATAAACTTTTACTTTCAGATGAAAAAGTGATCAATTTTTCATGCTGCAGTGGTTCGTCAATAGGTGTACATATTCATGTTTGTCAACAAAGTACTGTCTCAAAAACATGTGAGAACAGCTGTAAATATACTCTCTTTTTTGACACTAATATAACTTTATAAATAACTCAACAAAAAAGTACTTTTGACACCAAGTGTTAGTACATACAGTGCTGCTTGAAAGTTTGTGAACACTTCAGAATTTTCTATATTTCTGCATTAATGAACCAAAACATCACATAATTCCTGAAAGTTGACAAAAAGAATCCAATCACACAAAAGAGATAAAAATAAATACTTAGTCATTTTTTATTAAGAAAAATGATCCAGTGTTACATACAGTTGAAGTCAAAAGTTTATATACAGAATCTGCAAAATGTAAATTATTTTACCAAACTAAGAGGGATCATATAAAATGCATGTTATTTTTTATTTAATCCTGACCTGAATAAGATATTTCACATAAAAGATGTTTACATAGAGTCCACAAGAGAAAATAATAGTTGAATTTTATAAAAATGACCCTGTTCAAATGATTACACACACACATGATTACACTGAATGATCCACAGCTGTGTTTTTTTGGTTCAGTGATAATTGTTCATGAGTCCCTTGTTTGTCCCGAACAGTCAAACTGCTGCTGTTCTTCAGAAAAATCCTTCAGGTCCTACAAATTCTTTGTTTTTTAAGCATTTTCGTATATTTGAACCCTTTCCAACAATGACTGTATGATTTTGAGATCCAACTTTTCACACTGAGGACAACTGAGGGACTCATATGCAGCTATTACAGAAGGTTCAAACGCTCACTGATGCTCCAGAAGGAAACACGATGCATTAAGAGCCGGGGGGTGAAAACTTTTGAAGTGAGTAAATTAACGAAATTAACAAAATAAGTGAGTAAAACTTATTTTGTCTTCTGGGAAACATCTAAGAATCTTCTGTAGCTTCTGAAGGGCTGTACTAGATGAAAAAAACATGATATTTAGGCAAAATAAAAAAAAATGTACACATCTCCATTCTGTTCAAACGTTTATACCTCTGGGTCTTAATACATCGTTTTTCTTTCTGAAGCATCGGTGAGCGTTTGAACCTCCTGAAATAGCTGCATATGAGTCCCTCAGGTAACAACACAGTATCACAAATCAAGTGTATATAAACTTTTGAATGTGGTCATTTTTATAAATTCAATTATTTTCTCTTGTGGACTATATGCAAACGTCTTGTAAACTAAATAAGTTAACGAAAATGTCTTATTCAGGTCAGCACTAAATAAAAAATAACATGCATTTTGTATGATCCCTCTTATTTTGGTCAAATAATTAACATTTGGCAGATTCTGCAAGGTGTATGAAAACTTTTGACTTTAACTGTAACTGTGAGTAGCAAAAGTATGTGAACCTTTGCTTTCAGTATCTGGTGTGACCCCCTTTTGCAGCAATAACTGCAGGTAACGTTTCTTGTAACTGCTTATCAGTCCTGCACAACATCTTATAGGAGTTTTAGCCCATTATTCAATGCAGAACCGCTTCAACTCTGTGATGTTGGTGGGTTTCTTCCAATGAACTGTTTCAGGTCCTTCCACATTTCTTTCCACAACTGGATCACAGTCTGGACTTTGACTCAGCCATTCCAAAACATTAACATTTTTTGGTAGAACGACTTGTGTTCTTGGGGTCGCTGTCTTGCCGCATGACCCATTTTCTCTCAAAATTCAGATCTTGGACAGATGTCCTGACATTTTACTTTAGACTTTGCTGGTATAATTCAGAATTCATTGTTCCATCAATGATGGCAAGCTGTCCTGGCCCAGATGCAGTAAAACAGGCCCAAACCATGATACTACCACCACCATGTTTCACAGATGTTTTTCTTTCTCCACACAACGCTTCTCATTTAACCCAAAAAGTTCTATTTTCTTCTCATCTGTCCACAAAACATTTCTCCACTAGTCCTTTGGCTTGTCCACATGATTTTTAGCAAACTGCAGATGGGCAAAATATGCTTTCTGGAGAGCAGTGGCTTTCTTCTTGCAATTCTGCCATGTTTGTTTAGTGTTCTCCTGATGGTGGACTGATGAACATTAACATTAGCCAATGTGAGAAAGGCCTTTAGTTGCTTAGAAGTTACCCTGGGGTCCTTTGCAACCTCGTGGACTATAACATGTCTTGGTTTTGAAGTGATCTTTGTTGGTGAACCAACAATCTCCTGGGGAGGGTAACAGTGGTCTTGAATTTCCTCCATTTGTACACAATCTGTCTGACTGTGGATTTGTTGAATCCAAACTATTTAGAGATGGTTTTGTAACCTTTTCCAGCCTGATCAGCAACAACAACCCTTTTTCTTAGGTCCTCAGAGATCTCCTTTGTTCATGTCATGATACACTTCCACAGACTTTGATAGGTCCCAGTTCTTTAAATAAAACAGATAGTCATCCTGTTGATGAAAAACACCTCTGAACAGACTCAAATTTCACCTTAATATTAACTGTTTATCCTAGAGATTCACATATTTTAGCCACTCACAGATATGTAATATTGGGTCATTTTCCAGAATAAATAAATGACAAAGTATATATTTCTGTCTCAGTTGTTTGACTGCATTCTCTTAGTTTAATTTCAGGACTTGTGTGAAAATCTGATGATCTTTTGGGTCATATTTATGCAAAAAATAAAGGAAATTCTGAAGGGTTCACAAACTTTCAAGCAGCAATGTACATACCTAGGCCCAAAATGACCCAAACACGCAACATGTTACATTATTATTATTATTATTATTATTATTAATGGTAACATCACCTAAAAAATAATTGTAAAAAACCAAAATAAATAAATGAAAAAAATAATAAATGACATGTATTTTGATGGTCTTAAAGCACTTTTAAAGTGTTGCTCCCTTACTAAAAACTATGCAGTTATTAGAAAAATGTATGTATCTCTTCCAGGTCAAAACAGACCCAAATGCATTATTAGGGTTAAGAAAGCTGTGTTTGCACTGCCTGTGATTTGCAGTGAAAAAGCGACAAGGAGTCATTCAATTTTAATGTGACTTGGCGATTTCATCTGCCCACATGTTAATTATTAGAAACAAGACTGATTCCTGTCAAATTAAAATCTCACACATTGTTAACCAGGTTTTTAAACGTTTGTGAAATCTACAAAGTCGATCAATAACATTAAGGCACCCAGAAGTAAAAAAAAAACCTACCAGCGACTGCCAGTGTGAATGGAGCAGAACAGTAAACAAAGCATTCACATTAACGTAAAGGGGTTAACCACACCTGCATTAAGACTTTAAGCATCTTTGTGTATTCTAAGCCAATTAGTTCTCATTGTTTAATACAGCCGATCACGTCGATCCATGTAAGTTCATGGCGTGTAACGAGTTCTCCCGCTGCGTGGTGAACACGTTAACCATGGAGCCCGAGTGTCTGTGTGATCCGGGCTACAGCACGGAGGACGGCAATCCATGCACCAGCATCTGTGACCTACAGCCTGAATACTGCCTGAACGGAGGCCTGTGTGAAATCATACCAGGACATGGAGCAGCCTGCAGGTACGTTAACATGAGAAAGTGGATTTAAAAAAGAAAAACTGCAAATAAATTCATTTCAATGGAGATTACAAGGGCGAAGGGAATCAGAAATCACCTGAGCATACAGCCCCTAGACCTTCACCTGCACTGTCAGAAAAAAAAGTGCAAAAACTGTACCTTTAGGGGGACAACAGCTTGTCACTAATACCCATAAAGGTACAATTTATTTACCTTATTTAACCTTAAAATGTGTATGCACCCTTAAGGCCCTTAAGGTAACAATAAAAGGTAAAATAAGGTACTGCACAGTGGCACAGATACCATTATTTTTTTTTAGTTATTTTTCATACTTATTTTTTAGAATATAATGAAATATTTGCAAATTGCAGCATACTGCATATGTTGCTTGCAAATGGGTCATCCTCAAAATATAACAAACATATGCCTTGATGTTTCAGTCATTAAAAAGTTTTAAAATAGTCAAGAAACTCAGTTTCAACAGTTTCAGTTTTATTATATGGTTTGACTCGATAATGCTTTACACATCATGTTATTGTTTATACTTGTCAAGCTCCTGGAATACCTTGTCCCCTTCACTTTTTATGACATTTATAGTTATTTATTTGTTTTTCAGGATAAGTAGTGCAAGGTCTAACAAGTGTGTAAAAAGTTACACAAAATAAGTAGTTATTATTATTAATTCCTAAACTATTTATTTATTTATGCCATTGTTATCAATTATTGTTCAAAAGTGGACTTTAAATAAGTAACTCCAAGGTCAAAGGTCATTTCATCAGTGATTTTCCCACCATGCTGAAAAAGTTGATACATTTCATTACATTTTTTCTTTCCCAAATTGCTAATTTAAAGGAGAAGTTCACTTCCAGAATGAAAATTTACAGATAATTTACTCACCCCCTTGTCATCCAAGATGTTCATGTGTTTCTTTCTTTAGTCGATAAGAAATTATGTTTCTTGAGGAAAACATTTCGGTAATGTTCTCCATATAGTGGACTTCAGTGGTGCCCCTGAGTTTGAACTTCCAAAATACAGTTTAAATGCATCTTTAAATGGCTCTAAACGATCCCAGCCAAGGAAGCATCTCGTCTCTGCGATGCGCATGCGAAGTCTGTGTAATCTAGGTCAATACAGTTAGGGTATGTCAAAAACTCTCGTTTTCTTCTTCAACGTCAAAATTGTCCTACATCGTTGTTTTACCTTTTTTTTTTTCTATCTTTTTTGCATGTTCACTTTGTAACCACTGGGTCGGTACTTCTGCAGCGATGTAGGATGATTGTGAAGTTAAAGAAGAAAATGAGATGGGAGTTTATCTACATACTCTAACTGTATTGACCATATTAAACTGAAAAAAAAAACTGAGTTCACACAGACTTAGACAAGATGAGCGTTTGAGGTTAAAAAGTATATAAATTGTCAATTTGTTTAGAAAATGACTGATCGTTTTGCTAGATATGACCCTTCTTCCTCGGCTGGGATTTTTCAGAGCCATTTGAAGCTGCATTTAAACTGCATTTTGGAAGTTCAAATTTGGGGGCATAATAGAAGTCCATTATATGGAGATAATTTCTGAAGTTTTTTCCTCAAGAAACATAATTTCTTTACGACTGAAGAAAGAAAGACTCAGACATCTTGGATGACAAGGGGGTGAGTAAATTATCTGTAAATTTTTGTTCTGGAAGTGAACTAATTAATGAAAATGAAAAAATGAAAAAAAAAAAACCAAAAAACTGATTTTACAAATGATCGATTTTAGTATGATCAGTAACCAAACTTCATGATTCATGATCAAAATTCTAACAAATGTGTTAAGTCAGAAAACATTTTTATTTATTTGTTTGTCAGAAGTCTCTTCTGCTCACCAAGCCTGCATTTATTTGATCCAAAGTACAGCAAAAACCATAAAATGTTGAAATATTTTTACCACTTAAAATAACTGGTTTTCTATTTAAGATATTTTCAAATGTAATTTATTCCTGTGATTTCAAATCTTCTTCTTTCAAATCCTTCAGAAATCATTCTCATTTTCTGATTACTGCTCAAAACATTTATTATTATTATTATTATGTTGAAAACAGCTGAATAGAATTTTTTTCAGGTTGCTTTGATGAATAGAAAGTTCAGAAGAACAGCATTTATCTGAAATAGAAATCTTTTATAAAATTATAAATGTCTTTATCATCACTTTTGATCAATTTAAAGCATCCTTGCTAAATAAAAGTACTCAACTGTTTTAAATATTGATAATAATAATATTAAAAATGTTTCTTTTTCGGCATATTAGAATGATTTCTGAAGGATCATGTGACACTGAAGACTGGAGTAATGATACTGAAAATTTAGGTTTGATCACAGGAATAAACTACATTTTAAAATAAATTCAAATAGAAAACAGTTATTTCATTTTAATACATTTTCATATATTTTTTAATATAACAAGTATTTAGTAAAAATATTTCTAAATTTAACTGTTTTTGCTGTACTTTGGATCAAATAAATGCAGGCTTAGTGAGCAGAAGAGACTTCTTTAAAAAAAAAAACATTAAAAATCTTATGTTCAAAAACTTTTGACTGGTAGTGTGTGTGAATATATATATATATGTCGCTACTATTGACTGAAAATTGTGTTGATATAGCATCAACCTGAGGGCCAAACCATACTAAGCAGGCAAACCTTGACCACTTTTTATGTGACTCAGAAAATAGGAATCTTACACATTTCTATCCATTCCACTTCTTTTTTTTCTAACATGTTATTTCTCAACCACTTTTAGATGCCCTGTAGGTAAATTCTGGCACTACCATGGAGAACGCTGCAACGAATTGGTTTCTGTGCCAGTTGACCCTCTCCTTTTCGTAGCCTGCCTGGTGGGAAGCCTCTCAGTGGTTTGTGCTGTAATAGGCATCTTGATTTTCATTAACAAGAAATGTATACGGACCAGAAAGACCATGAGACTTGTGTAAGCAGGGTTTTCTTTTCCCCCTTTTCATTTTATTTAGACGTTTACATTTTTCTTCACAGATTTGGATTTGCAGTGGTGACCCGATTGAATCATGCTGGTATTAAGACCTGATCTGCTTTGTATTATAGGCGTTCACAATCTGCATTCCCATTTGGTAATACTATGAGAGTAAATCCAGTTTTTGAGAATGACGATGGGGTCTTAACACATGTGTCAAGCATGCTCTGTCCCATGAGCTCTGACTCAGCCTCCTCACAACACTCAGGCCAAGGCACATTTCGATCACTTGAAAGTTTACAGCTTAGTACTGAGGTAAAGTGTACAGCCAAGATGGTATTCTTAATGATCTATTTAAATCATTGCCATAACCGCTACTAACATCCATAATCAACCTGTTTCTGATTCAATTATATCCATGTCCTTCGTTAGATATTTTGTGGAGAGGATAGACTAACTTTTCCTATTATGAATAACCTTGCAGTGACAACAGTCACATTTACAGTAGGCTTTGTTCAGACTGCAAAAATAATTTTTGGCATATCAGACTTAGTGTCAGAACAGCAAAAAAAAACACATAAAATTCCAAATCTGGTGAAAAATCAGATCTTTGCAACTGGTTTCATCATATTTGAGCTCTAGGTCTAATGTACAGTACGATGTCTTGAAAAAGCTACCTGTTAACATTCCTATTCCATTCAGCTTTCAAATAGCCCTTAGTGGGGTTTTTTTAGGTTTTGAAAACCAAATCGAATTTGTGTGCAGTGTGAACAAAGTCTACAACCCTAGCCTACAATATGCTACCTAACTGAACAGCTGAAACATCACCATCATCAAAAATACAATACTGTTCGAAGGTTTGGGTTTGTTAAGATGTTTCTGAAAGACGTTTCTAATGCTCAAGGATACATTTATCTAAAACAGAGTAAAAATAGTAATATTATGAAATATTAATATTTTAATACAATTTGTTTTTAATTTAAACATTTTAAATCATAATTTATTATTGCAATGTCAAAGCTGAATTTTCAGCATCCGTTACTTCAGTCTTCAGTGTCACATGATCCTACAGAAATCATTCTGATATGATGAATTGGTGCATAGGAAACGGTTTTATCACAGTTGAAAACAGCTGTGCTGTTTAATATTTTTGTGAAAACTGGAATATTTCTTCTAAGGATTTTAGGATGAATATAAATGTTTAAAGTAATAGCATTTATTTGAATTATAAGTTTTTTTTTTAACATTCTAAATGTCACTTTTGATCAATTTGATCAATTTCTTTCCAAATAAATCTTACTGAACCCAAACTTTTGAACTTTAGTATTTGTATTAGTTTTCATTAAAAATGTATGGAGCAACATATTTTGTTCTGAATATCTCAGTAATAATCTCCAGCTAAAGGGACATTTACACAAAAAGTGCAGCAAAATGTTGTGGAGGGATTATAGTCATATAGTGATATATGAGAAATTTCACACTTGTAGCTGTGCAGTATGGCTGTATATCGCCACGGCTGTGTTTCGGTCGTAGGTAATCTAGGTAAAATACGTCCTTCCTCCATGGATTCAAATCTGAATTTGACAGTTTAACAGCTGAGCCCAAGCCTCCGTTACTAATTCGAAAACGTCACTTTAGAACTAGTAACGAAGAAACGTTGAGTTGCTTCATTAAAAGGTTACTGTATTAAAAGCACACTATATTATATAAAGTATTATAAGAGAGAGATGGACTGAGCGAGTGTGATTACCTGCATCTGATACAGCATTCATTCTTCAGCTCGGTCTCATATTCACAATAAAACATTGGTTTGAATATCTGCTAAAGAAAGCGTTATCTTTGTTGTACTATCCTTTCATCTGTTAAAGGAAAAGTTCACTTCCAGAACAAAAATTTACAGATAATTTACTCACTCCCTTGTCATCCAGAATGTTTGTGTCTTTCTTTCTTCAGTCGATAAGAAATTATTAAGGAATTATCTCCATATAGTGGACTTCAATGGTGCCCCCAAGTTTGAACTTCCAAAATTCTGTTTAAATGCAGCTTCAAATGCCTCTAAATGATCCCATCTCAAAAGCTCGTCTTGTCTAAGTCTGTGAACTTTTTTCCGGTTCAATACGGTCAGTACAGTTAGAGTATGTTGAAAAACTCCCTTCTCTTTTTCTTCTCCAACTTCAAAATCGTCCTACATCACTGAAGAAGTACCGACCCAGTGTTTACAAAATGAACATGCAAAGAAGATCAAATGTCCTTTACAAGAAAAAGTGAAACAGCAATGTAGGACAATTTTGACGTTGACTACGCATGCGCTTCACAGAGACGAGACAAGACAAGCATTTGAGGTTAAAAAGTATAAATTGTCAATTTGTTTTGAAAATAACTGATTGTTTCGCTAGATAAGACCCTTCTTCCTCAGCAGGGATCATTTAGAGCCTTTTGAAGCTCCATTTAAACTGCATTTTGGAAGTGCAAACTTGGGGTCACCATTGAAGTCCACTATATAGAGAGAATTCCTCAAAAGAGAATTTCTTCAAAAAACATAACTTCTTATTGACTGAAGAAATAAAGACATGAACATCTTGGATGACAAGGGGGTGAGTAAATTAACTGCACTGTAAAAAATAAAAAACAATTTGTTAAGTCAGCTCAAAATAATTTGTTACCCTGCTGCCTTACAATTTTAAGTTGAGTCAACTAAAATAAGTTTAGTCAACTTGAAATATTAAGTTGTACTAAGTAAAGCTTAGATATTTGTGTTTGCTAAATTTAACAGATGGGTAAGTAACCCAGCTGCCTTAAAATTTTAAGTTGATTCAACTAAAATATCTAAGTTGTCACTTAGTATAATTTTCAGTAACATTTCAGGTTGAATAAACTGTTTTTAAGTTGACTGAACTTAAAATTCTAAGGCAGCCAGGTTACAAATTACTTTAAGTGGACTCAACAAGTTGTTTTTTACAGTGTGGAAGTGAACTTCTCTTTTAAGGGTAAAGACAGCGCTGCTCAGTGCATTTGTTGGCACACTGTTTCCCAATACTAAATACTATTATTAAATACAACTATTATTTATATAAAATGTTATTTATTGAATAATAATACTTAATAAACTACAACAGCATCATACAAGGTGCTAGGCAATTCAGTCAAAAGTATAAAGGCAGCGCTTTAATATACAGCATACAGCAAGTTATACAAAATGTAACGTGATGAAATTTTGACCTCAGACAAAACTATTTGCTCTGGAACAAATAATAGATTAATGAGACCACATAATGAGCTACATAATGAGAATATGTATTATGTGCAATATTAACAAGTAAATGAAAAAAATATATATATATATTTACCTCAAAATCAGAATTTAGGCACTGCACTTAAGTAACAGGAAAACAAGGCACTCTGAGAAAACTTTGACAATAGACTATTGTATTTTAATGCAAATGGCAGGACTGTACAGAATAGCCAGTAATTTCAGCTAAAATATGTTGCTTTTGGTAAATCAGATGTTTGTTGAGTGTTTTTTCGTCTAGAGGAAACTAAAGACTAAAGAGAAAACATCAGCAAAATCCATGCATCAGTATCCTCACTGGTGTTAGCACAATAGAACATATTCATAACAAAATAGATTCAAAACAGGAATGTATTTTCTCCTATAAACAAGTTACAGACCCAATCTATTCAAACAAACAAACAAGGTAATGGCAAACATTATTCTGAGACCTTCAGAGATGCAACATTAAAAAATGATTTTCCTAAGAGGATACTGGAAACAATTGACAGCATGCATGGGTTTTGCATCTCATTTAGACTAGTGCATCTGTAGTTGTCTAATCTAATGATATTATGAATAATAATCAGTCATTTTTTTCCAGCAACAGATGTTTTGCTCTTCACAATATTGACAGTCTGGATTGTCATAGAGTGCCAAAAATGTACCTTGCTTCTGTGCTTGGCAAGACCTTGACTCCACTTAAAACTGTTCAAGATTGATGGCGGTCTGTCATTCCTTTTCCAGATCCCCAGGCAACTCTACACCAGAAGATCAGAAAAGTTAATGTCAGAAATGGTTGACTTCAATCAGTGTATACCACATAACGAGGTAAGCTGGTGTGAAAACAACCAATTTGATGTTAACAGTGACCGTAAATAATCTCGACAGCCTGATTTATCATGTCAAGATGATAAATCTTACCCATCAAAATGTCAACCATCATACAGAAAAGGAAATAATGCTATTAAATAGATGTTTTGGGAACGTTGCGTCCTTCCTGCCACTGCTCAGTTCTTTTAAAGTCTGAAAATTACACTTTTCTTTCACAGTCTCAGAATGCAGATATATATTTATGTATTTACAACTAGTTAGCAATTATACAAATATATTGGGATATAATGCAAAATCATAAGCAGCATTATTTGGTCTAGTAGGCTTAAATACCTGCTATTGTTTTTAGGCAGGAAGGATGAGAGTTGACTGAAGATGTTTATTCACTGAAGTGTGACTTAATATAATACGTTGATTATTCCTGACAGTAATCCTCTTTAACGTTGGTCCTCGAGTGGAATTGGTAAATTAGTAAATTAAATAAGTATAAAGGATGTGTAAACAATAGGACATGAAACTAAGTATGAGCTTGACAACTGAAATATGAAGGCAATGGCTGTGTTTCAAAATCAATGCGCTGACCCACTGGGTGACCTCAGTAATGAATTTCATAGAGGATTCTGACATTAGTATGTTTTATGGGCTCACTAATCGATAGTATATTCAGCACAAAAGTAACAAATACTTGTTTAAATTATGCATTTTAAATTATACACAAACATTTCATATTTACATTTACCTGTACCGAGCAAATCGATATTTATAATCGACATTTTTCCTTGACTGTCACGGCTAGCTTTGTTTTCTGCTGAACCTGCAATGCACTGTGGGAGCACTTATGCTTGCTTGGGGATATCCTGCAGTGATTAAAGCATTTTAAAATTAATAACGTGTGCCACAAAACAATGGCAAGACAACGCTTCTTCCTACTGTCATCCTGTGCTGTACGCAAAAACAAACAGGGTTGCCAAGGCCACGGTTTTGCCGCGGAATTGAGTTACTTTAACACTGTTGCTGCGGGTTGAAATGACCACAAAAACGTGATTCCCTGGAATTAGAGTTTTAGCAGGGGAACCCCACCAAAAACGTGTATTTACCCCGCCGAACGCGATTTTTAACGGGGACCCACCTCGAAACACGATTGGGCTTGTTTTGGGTTTAGGCTAGAAGGGATACAGCTTGTTTTGGGCGGGTTTTGTTGTGAAAACCTGGCAACCGCCTGACACCGCGAGTAGTTAGATTCATAGATATATCATATCTATGGTTAGAATAACGAACAACTGGCTCTTATGAAATTGCTCTATTAATACAATCTTTGAGAGGTTAATGAAATTTTGATTTGAACTAAATCCTCCCCTGAATAAAATCAGGGAGTTTACTGAATCAACATAGTACTTAACTATATTGGTTTCATTGATGACCTTCAGGAAATGTTTTTGTGCTTACTCATCACAAAATTTGTAATGGTTTTACTGGTAATAATGGGACTTGTATTGGTTTTCATGGGAACTGTAATGGACCCTGTTGGTCTCTACTGGTAATTAGTATTAGTTACCTATTACCTATTAGTGGCTTGTTAAAACCAATAAATCCTAATGGAATATGTCCCAAAACACACTACAGAAAACCGTTTTTAATGGGTTTTGATGGTTTGTAATGTTTGTAATGATATTTGTAGTGGAAACCATTATAATTTGCTATGATGATTCTATTGTCTTTTTTTCAGCAGGAACATAAAAGAGTATTATTAAAAATGCATTTGCAAACGAGTGTTATTTATATTAAATTATAATACATAATATATAAACCATGCATTGCTATTTATATGTTTTAATGGTTTTGCTTACAAAATCACAAATATAAATGGTCATTTTGTAATTTTACTAGGTTGATTTTTTTTTTTTTTTTTTTTGTAAAAACGGTACTATAATTTGATAATTCATTCATTCTTAAGACGGCAAACTAAACCAGACATAGCCAGCCTTCATGTCTGGAGCACGTTTGTGATGCTCAAAGTGTTATCTAGGTTGACAGCTGGCTTGTAAACTAGAGTCATTTACAATTTACCTAATATAGACATATTAGCAATGCTGGTCAGCTGCTCAATTAGGGTTTGTTTGCCCAAACATGGAAATTTTCTCTTAATTTACTCACCCTCCGGCCATCCAAGATGTACATGACTTTTTTTTTTCTTCAGTAAAACAGTAAATAAGATTTTTAGCTGAAACCATACTAGCCATTGGTGATTCATAAAATGCAAATTGACTATACCTTCACTTTGAGAGTCAAATAAAGCATATTAGGCAACACAAAATAAATACCCGTGGCTCCTTATGATATATTGAGATTGTAAGAAGTAAAACAATGGGTTTGTACAAGAAAATGAAGATTTACAACATTATTACCTGTAATCCAGGGAGATTAACGAGGGTTTGTGGCCAAAATGAACAAAAATGCCCCATAAATTCAAAACAAAGAGGGCAAAAAAAATGTCCCTGCACAATTAAACAGCGTATTGTGTCTGTTGCGATTAGCATGAAATGTGAAAATGAAGGAAACGCGTCAATTCGCGGAATTACATTTAGATTCGCTCACACTCCATCAGAGTGGTTTATGCGCTGTTTTGTACTTTAAGCCTTTTAACCAATCAAATGCGTTTCTATTGAATTTAGGAATGCATTGACCAATCAGAGGCGTTTAGATTAGTCAGCACTGAAAACGCTGTAGCTGTTGTTGAGTACGCACGCTGGCAGATTCCCTCATCGTAAACAACACCGTGCAAATATGATGTAAATAAATAAAATATTAATTTTGAAGCTTCAGTGATTATAATGGGAGTGTTTTGCATAACTTGTGCTAGACTAGGCTAACGTCATGAACCTATATGTTTGTCTGTGAAGCCAGAATGTGAAGTGCCCACAACAAAACAAAAACGTTTGACATTGTTTTCTGTATCGATATTCATAATCATCATTACAATATAAAGGGCCATAATATACAATAATGATTTTGTCATAATATTGCAGCTCTATATGAGCTTCTGTTTTTACATGTGTAATTTAGATGCAATTTTAAACAGTTTATTGTTATTGACAAGTTTAAAATACATTAAGTAACCGGCAAATTTAAGTATGCGACATTGACGACAACGTGGTTTTTATAATAAGGTGATTATAAAAATTGCCCTCATAAATGTAAAATAAATAAATAAATATTGCACCTTAATGCAATAAAAATTTAATAAAAAAACACAACAAATTCCTCGTGTGTTTGCGCACACCTGGCGAATAAAGCTTATTCTGATTATGATTCGTAATGGAAAAAGTCATTTCTGACCCTGCTGTTACCCGTAGCTTCAGACAACGATGCTAAGTAATTTCGTTTTAATGTTTAAGAGTGTTTACCTGACTGTTGATGATTTTGTGCATATTGTGTTTAAGTCTCTTGAATGACCATGTTGTTTTTTCCTCATACTGTATTTCAGACGTGGCGACGTTCCAGCAGGCCTTCTTGCTGTTTTTTGAGGATTCCTGATAGCGACAGCTTTGAAGTGACTGTTTTATGATGTCCAGACACTTTTTGTAAGCTAAGCGTGGCACCAAAGCTCTTCAGCGTTAGTCAAGCAACTCAACTCTGCTGGTTTCTTATAGAAATTTGGTGAGTGTATGATACAACCTGTACTCAAGGATCTGCCATACTTTTGGACAACATCTCCAAGAATGAGGACTTACGTTTTAGATCCGTCCTGTACTTATTTTTAATTGTACCTGCAAAAATTGTAAACTGTTTATGAGACATGTAATGTGTTGGATGCTTTGAACTCTTGTCAAAGGTTGTTTCCTCCCTCACAATGAGGTATTTGCAATTTGATACATTGGGTTGTATCTTAAATAGAAAATACATTCAAGTCATCTCATCTAGTCTATCCTCAGTGTTTCAAACAAAGAAAATGAATTTAAAGTATTTCTGTGGTTTCTTTGTTTCTACATTAAACAGAAAAAGTATTTCTGAAGCTGTCTTTCAGTTGCAGATAAAGTAAATATTTAGAGTCATATCTATTTAAATTTTCAGAAAAGAGTCCCAGAGTAAAGCTGATATAAAGATTTATGACTATAAAAACAAAGATCTAAACATAACCCAGATTTCATATGGAATGTGTTTATTTTGGTCTAGCAAAGTGAGCAACAGTGGCCAGTCAAAAATAAGAAAATCAGAGTATATTTAACCCAGACACATCAAAGATAAACTGACAGACAAGACACAAATACTTAACCGTTATAATATGCATAAACTGATAGTTTGAGATGACACTATTTCATTTGGAAAGGGCTCAATGGAGAAAAACATTAGCATATGAATAAACAAAGTCGGGATAATGACAGCAAATTGATCAAATGCAGCAATTTGGTCTGCGCCAAGTTTGCAGAATGTTTAGAATGTCATTGGTGTTTCCATTACTTCTGTTCTTCCGTCAGTTATTATAACCAAATGAGATAAGAAAGGGCCAGAGAAGCACATATCGAGACACTCCAGAGTACAAGCTCAATTAAATGAAATATTTCCATGAGTTGGTACGTAAATAAATGTAAAAATGACAGAAATCTACCACACACACTGACAGAATTCACAGCAAATCATTAACAAAGGTGCCATTATCACTTCACTGAACAGAAATGAATATGCCCTTTAGCATATCACCGTCATTTAAGTACAAAATTGCTGCGCAAAACCATGCACGACAGCAGTAACTATACCTTTCTATGAACTGAAGCTGCTTTTAAGTGCATCTAAAAAATTCATTATCAAATATATGTAAAGGCAATTTCAGATGGTGCATTTCTCGGAAACGACACTGCCGTTATTACCACATTTACAAAGGTGAGACAAAATATTACAACCTAATGTATTCCAGTGCATGTTCCACATTAGCCTTTACCACCATCATCTGATTAAATTAAGGATAATTTGAATAGTTATTAAATGTTTTAAAATATTAAATGTTTCTCCACAATAATGACCGTTTAAGTCTTATGAAAAAAATTTTATTTTAAAAATTGTAGTGTCATTTCTGCGGCACTAGCTAACAGAACTGCGAATAAACAGATAGTCCCATCCCCAAACTATGGAAGCCTGTGTCTGTGACTTTTTTATTCTCACGTCGCAATTCTGACTTTTATTTTTCACAGAAATGTAATATACATGCAATTCTGAGAAAAGTCAGAATTGCAAGATGCAAACTCACCATTCTGAGTTCTTTTTTCTCAGAAAAAATTGTGCAATTGTGACTTTTTTCTCAGAATTGCAAGTTTATTTTTCACAATTCTGACTTAATAATTTGCAACTGCATGTTATAAAGTCAGAATAGCAATTCTGAGAGGGGAAAAAAAATGTTACATATCAGTCTTTTTCCCCTTTAAATTGGGACTTCATAACTCGTAATTGCAAGTTTATATCTAAAAATTCAGAACCGCAAGAAAAAATTCAGAATTGTAAGATACAAAAGGTCTGAACTGCAAGTTATCTCGTACTGTAATTCTGACTTTTATTTCTAGCAATTGTGAGTTTTATATCACAATTCTGAGAAAAAAGAATTGTGAGTTCATATGACGCAATTCTGATTTTATAACTTTTTAAAGTTTATCATGCAATTCTGACTTTATAACTCATAACTGCGATTTTATATTGCAGTTCTGAGAAAAAAAAGTCAGAATTTGTGTTTATATCTTGCAATTCTGACTTTATAACTCACAACTCTGAGTTTTTAATCACGCAATTCTGACTTTGTAACTCGCAACTGCGAGTTTATATTGCAATTCTAAGAAAAAAGTCGAGTTGTATATATCACGCAATTTTGATGTTATAACTCATATCGCAATTCTGAGAAAAAAGTCAGAGTTTGTTTATATCACGGAATTCTGACTTTATAACTCAGAAAAATGTGAGTTTATATCGCATTTCTGAGAAAAAAAAAGTCAGAATTTGTGTTTACATCTCGCAATTCTGACTTTATAACTCACAACTGCAAATTTTTATCACAATTCTGACTTTGTAACTTGCAATTGTGAGTTTTTTAACATTGCAATTCCGACTTTAGAACTCGCAAATTGAGTTTATATCGCAATTCTGAGAAAAAAGTCAGAATTTGTTTATATCACGCAACTCTGATTTTATAACTCGTAATTGCGAGTTTATATTGCAATTCTGAGAAAAAGGTCTGAGTTTATATCACGTAATTCTGACTTTATAACTTGCAATTGCAATATATCACACAATTCTGAGAAAAAAGTCTTTTCTATAACTCGCAATTGCAAGTTTATATGCAATTCTGAGAAAAAAAGTCAGAATTTGTTTATTTCACGCAATTCTGACTTTATAACTCGCTATTGCAAGTTTATATCACATAATTCTGAGAAAAAAGTCAGAATTGTGAGTTTTTAATCACACAATTCTGAGATAAAAAGTCACAATAACATTTCTTTATTTTTTATTCAGTGGCAGAAATGGGCTTCCATACTAAACCCATATGTTGCTTGGGCTGGTCAAGATGCTTAAATGAACTATTTTAAATACCAGCTTAGGAGAATGACTTCGTTATCGTATTTTAACGTGGAAAGAGTTCTACATTGTGTAGTTTTACAGAACCGTCTGTCGCTACACACTGAAATGTGTCATTTTCCGAAGATTACACCTAGTGTATTTTAGATTCATATGCGGGTTTACATTTGTGTGACGTTTCAATAACACCCCTTTGAATTATGAATTAGGTCTGAAAATTTTAAGGCATCTCTGAGCAACATGTTTAAGCAAGGCTCAGATTTGTATGAAGACTTGTTTCTAAGTTCACAGCAAAATGAAGAACAAACTACAAACAAAAAGTCAATTAGACAGCAACTGATTCCACTAGAGTTGTACAGCCCTTTGTTTTAGCTACACCACTTTACCATCTACATCTACACGTGCATAGATAATGTAAACCAAGAGGAGAAACGGTGGATGTTCACTTGAGAAGATTCTGGAGCATGGCGGTCGCGTAGGTGGGTCGGGCCTGCTTGCTTTCGATGGCGTTCCTCAGGTACTGGATTCCGCCGCAGCGCTCCCAGATCTCCTCAAACTGGCGCGGGAGGATCTCCGCTCCACGTTTTCGTGTGAGCCCCGTCTCTTCCAGACTCAGCTCACACATTTCCATGTCGTCCTTACCTGAAAACAGCAAAGGATAAAAGGCATCACGCTATGCTTGGGTACACACCTCACATCCGCAGATAAGAGCCGTATTTTCTAGTAACCGTCTCAACTGTTTTATCGTTCAAATGCTGCTTCTATTCTGAAGAATTCATTGTTCACAGTAGAGGAAAATGATTGTTTTATCTTATCAAAACATTAGGTAGTTCTGAAGAAGGCCTTTGGTACCTGCTACCAAGAGGATCGGCTGCTTGTCTGGATGAAGCTCCATCTGCCTGGCGATCCAGGGCCCATCAAAGTGAGCGTACCACCAGCCTTTTTTCTTGTTCTGAGGGTCTTTGTACTGGTCTGCGGGTCGTATGAAGGGAATGCGGAAGTACCGTTGCTGACGGTTCATAGCGATCTCTTGCTGCCGGGCTGGGACGGGTGGAGCAGGGTTCTGTTGGGCTGTTGGGCAATATAACAGAAAATTACAATAATAACAATAATTTCTAAAAAGAAAATTCTGATAGTGGTGTTTGTCTGCTCAAAACTTGCCACCATGACTCTAGCATGTTGAGGGTGGTTGCAATGCATTTGCTAAGGTGTTTTTTCAGTTTTTTTTTTTTTTTTTTTTGTGGATCGTTCAACTAAAGATCTACATGGGATGGATATTTTAGTCTGCAAGATTCTATGGAAGCCCATTACCACCATTGAATAAAAAATAAAAAAGGGGGAATTACAACCTTTTATCTCACAATTCTCAAATATCAATATATATATATATATATATATATATATATATATATATATATATATATATATATATATATTCTGACTTTATAACACATAACTGCAAGTTATTAAAGCATAATTGTGTGATATAAACTTGCAATTCTGAGAACATATCAGTCTTTTTTCCCCTCAAAATTGGACTTAACTCACAATAACGAGTTTATATCTGACAACTGCGAGAAAAAAAGCCAGAATTGCAAGATATAAACTACTAATTGCGAGAAAAAAGTCAGCATTACGAGATACAAACTCGCATTAGCGAGAAAAAGTTTATAAAGTTTATATCTCACAATTCTGACTTTATTTCTCACAATTGCAAGTTTATATCCCAGAATTCTAAGAAAAAAAGCCAAATTGCCTGTTTATATCTTGCAGTTGACTTCATTTCTGAGAATTGTGAGTTTAAATCTCACAATTGCAAGAAAAAAGTCAGAATTGCGAGATACAAACTCTCATTTGTGAAAAAAAGTCAGAATTGCATGATATAGACCAGCAATTTCGAAAAAAAAAGTAGAAATTGCAGGTTACAAACTCACATTAGCGAGAAAAAAGTCAGAATTCCGCAAATCTGAGTTTATTTCTTGCAATTGTAAGTTTATATCCTGCAATTCTGAGGGAAAAAAAGATGGAACTCCCTGTCTATATCTCACAATTGACCTTATTTCTGAGAACTGCAAGTTTATATCTCACAATTGCGACAGAAAGTCAGAACTGCATGATATAAATTAGCAATTATGAGAAAAATGCGGAATTGCCTGTTTATATCTCGCAATTGACAGAGTCAGAATTATAAGTTTGCATCACACAATTCTGAGAAAAAAAGATGTAAGATGCGAGATGTAAAAGCGCAGTTGCGAGATATAAAGTTAGAATTGTGAGATGCGAAAACAGTTCTGAGAAGAAAAGTCAGAATTGTAAGTTTATATATAGTGATTTTATTTCTTGCAGTTTATATCCTGCAATTCTGAGAAAAAAAGTCAGAATTGCAAAATGTAAACTCAGAATTATGAGAAAAAGTTCTCGCAGTTTTGACTTTAACTCGCAACTACAAGTTTATATCATGTAATTCTGAGAAATTTTTTTTTACAATTGTGAGAGACACATTTCTGAAAAAAAAAAAGTCAGAATTGCCTGTTTATATCTCGCAATTGACTTCATTTCTGAATATTGCAATATCTCACTATTGCAAGAAAACAGTCCGAATTGCGAGATACAAGCTTGCATTTGCGACAAAAAAAGTCAGTTACGTGATATAAGCTAGCAGTTGCGAGAAAAATGTCACAACTGAGAGTTACAAACTCGCATTAGTGAGAAAAGAGTCAGAATTGTGAGAATTATTTCTCACAATTGTGAGGAAAAAAACTAAATTGCCTGTTTATATCTCGCAAGTCAAAATTATATGTTTGCATCACGCAATTCTAAGGAAAAAAGTTGCAGTTGCGAGAAAAACAGTTCTAAGAAAAAAACTCAGAATTGTGAGTCTATATATTCTGATTTTATTTATGAGATTATGAGAAAAAAAGTCAGAATTGAATTGCAATTCTGACTTTCTCGCAGTTCTGACTTTATAACTCACAACTGCAAGTTTACATCATGCAATTCTGAGAAAAAAAATCAGAACTGCCTGTTTATATCTCTGACTTCATTTTTCAAAATTGTGAGAAAAAAAGTCAGAATTGCAAGTTTGTATCACACTATTCTGAGAAAAAAAGTCCGAACTGTGAGATAAAAAGTCGCAGTTACCTTTTTAGAAATTTTGTATTCAGTGGCGGAAACAGACAAAGATTCTGTCTTAAATATTATAATTTGCCCCACCCGTGACTTTCACATTTTGTCCCACTCACAAAAACCAGCAGGTAGAGGTCTACTTGAATTTTCAGTCCCTCTCCTATAAGATTCTGTTTCGCTCTGGTGCCATAGTTTACTTTTTCCCATTAACCTCCCCACACACACATATTTCCCTCCCACACTTATTAAGAGTGCAGACATTTACAAATCACATCCCCACCCTCAAGTCTGTATTACCCCTTGCCCACCACAATGGCTTTGGTTCCTGTGCCCATGCATGGTTGGACCAATCTGGGAGCCTGTCATGAACTGGACAAACTTCATAAAAAATGAAAGGCCGTCCAGTGAAACATGGCTTTGGTAGATCATCTAAATCAACCTCAAGTTCAGCATATTGCCACTATATCTCCAGATAGACTCTTTTCCTTTCTGAAGACTAGGTTGCATATGATATTGCAGTCTTTATTCCTTTTCAGACGCTTCTCATTTAGATGAGACTCTTTTCACATCTCTCCTCAAAACTGGGTATGATCTGAGGTATCATTCATGTGTGTAGCACAAATGGTACAGTATGAGTTAAATACCAAAGCAGCTTGCAAATGCTCACAAAAAAACATCAACTATACATTAATTACATCATAAAAAGAAGTATGCATTTTAAATCCGTCATCCCTAAAGATCAAACAGCTTCGGAGGTTGGCATAATGTCAGGAAAGTTCTCAGAGAAGTTCTCAGCACTTCAATATTGACTTTCCAAAGCCAGAAGGCTGATTTCATCTCTCGGAGAGAAGCAGCATAAGCCCCCGTGCACCTGATACAAACACTCCACTGTTTGAAGGTAAGACACATCTGAGGATTTCACAACAACAGAGCCGGAGAGTTTGAAGAGGACCTGCAGGTCACGCAACTCTAAATCTCCTGTTTGTTCTGCACGAGCAAACACTTAAAAAAAGTCTTCCAGCAACCAAACACTGTGACGTGCCTTTCAAGTGGGAAAATCAACGAGAGGTTTGATTTCCCTGAAACGGCAGCGAGTGCCTTTAGATGTGCTTTTAGCTGTCTGCATTACGCGCATGACAATGCTAACGCTAATCACAAAACAAGCCGCAAGGTTCTTGAAAAGAACAACAAACAAAAAGCGCACGCTCAACCTTGAAAAACTGCAGCGACGCACACATTCGCATAAGAAAGAACTTCAGATGAGTATCTTTGCAGAATAAATATTATGCTGAATCACCTTTTGCCATTACAAATGAAATCATCAGCTACATACGACTGCAAGGAGTAATTTGTATTCTGTTGTCCCGCCACCGCTCTCTTGGGGAAACGGGTCATATCTTACCATAGTCAGTGACCGATTTGGGGGCCCTCATCTCTGTGTCTGTATTTCGCTTCTTGTTCTTTGATTTCCAGGCGTGGTACACCTTCAGACGACGATGAAATTCTTCTCGGCACGCCGCCAGCAACTCTATATCTACAAGGGTGAGAGATTACATAATCAATACTGCAGTGTCATGTGTTGACTTTAACATAACCCTTTACTTTTAAGTGGTCAGGCTCATTAACATACACATGGAAAAACTGCTCCAAAGTCTGTCTGTTCAACTAAACGGAGACTACAAGATATTCCTAGCATAAAGGATTAGTTCACTCCAGAATTAAAATTTCCTAAGAATTTATTCACACGTCATCTAAGATATTCATGTCTTTCTTTCTTCAGTCGAAAAGAAATTAAGGTTTTTGAGGAAAATATTTCAGGATTTTTTTCCATATAGTGGGGATCAACAGGTTGAAGGTCCAAACTGCAGTTTCAATGCAGCTTCAAAATGCTCTACACAATCCCAGCCAAAGAATAAGTGTCTTTTCTAGCAAAATGATTGGTCATTTTCTAAAAAAAAAAAAAAAAAAAAAAAAAAAATGTATATACTTTTTAATCATAAAGGCTCATCTTGCACTAGCTCTGTGATGCGTGTTCATGACTTCACGCGTGGTTAGTTCTTCGTCTCTATCAAAAAGGTAGGTCCATCTCATTTTCTCCTCCAACTTTAATATCATCCAACATTGTTGTTTTACCTTTTTTTAAAGGGCGTTTGAATTTCTTTGCACATTCGCTTTGTAAACACTAGGCTGGTACAACGTCTAGGTCATGCGTGACCTCTCCAACGTGACTACGTAATGCATGAAGTCACGTTAGTGCAAGACGAGCATTTGTGGTTAAAAAGTAAATACTTTTTTTTTTTTTTTAGAAAATGGCCAATCATTTTGCTAGATAGGACCCTTATTCCTCAGCTGGGTTCATGTAGAGCCCTTTGAAGATGCATTGAAACTGCAATTTGGACCTTCAACCAGTTGACCCTCACTGAAGTCCACTATATGGAGAAAAAATCCCGGAATGTTTTCCTAAAAAACCTTAACTTCTTTTAGACTGAAGAAAGAAAGACATGGACATTTTGGATGACATGGGGGTGAGTAAATAATCTGTAAATTTTAATTCTGGAATAAACTAATCCTTTAAATTGTTACCCATATGCTAAACCTATTTATTTATTTATGTTATTTTTTTTTTTTTAAATCTGTACAGTACGTCTTTCCAACTTAAATGGACTACAAAAATAGAGGTTTATCAGAATGTCTTAGCTCAGGGGTGTCCAAAAATGTTCTTGGAGCAGGGCTGCCAGGTTTTCACAACTAAACTCCCTCAATTGCTACTCAAAACTAGCCCAATTGCATTTCAAGGGGGGTCCCTGTTGAAAATCATGTTCTGAGGGATAAAACACACTTTTTTTTTGTCGGGGTTCCCCTGGTAAATTTGTATTTCAGGGGCTAAATATGACGTTATTGGGGTCGCTTCAACCCAAAGGCATCAAAAACAACCCGCGGCAACAGTGTTAATGTAGCCCAAATTTCCACAGAAAAACTGCAGACTTGGCAACACTGTCCTGGAGGGCCACTGTCCTGTAGAGCAGGGGTTTTCAAACCTGTCCCGGAGGTCCCCCCTGCCCTGAACATTTTGTATGTCTCCCTTATTGGACGCACCCAAATCAGGTCTTGCAGTCTTTACTAATGAGCTGATGATTTGAATCAGGTGTGTTAGATAAGGGCGACATGCAAAATGTGCAGGGCAGGGGGGCCTCCAGGACAGGTTTAAAAACCCCTACTGTAGAGTTTAGCTCCAACCCTAATTTAACACATCTAAATCAAAGTAATCAAAGTCTTCAGACTCATATGTATTGGAGCTGTTTGAAGTTAAACTTCACAAGAGCAGGACAGCTGCTGTTTTCCATACAATAAAGTGAATATTTATAGGGAATGTCAAAAGCACCATAATTAAAGCAGTCCACATGACTCGTGCACTATATTCACCATAATTATTATTCAAGTCTTCTAAAGCTTTATGATAGCTTTGAGTAATGCCCTCAGGCAAATCCTCAAATCTCTTTAGTGAATGTGCATATTCAAGCTTTGACTATCCATGAAAACAAAGGAGAGCTAAGACAGAGGAGTTTTCAATAACCAATAACAAAAATTTCAGAAAGAATGGTCCACAAGAAATTTTATGGTGCTTTTTGGTCCTTATGGCCCATAATCACTGTATTTTAGGACTGTCACGATTCCACAATTCAATTCTAATACTCAGCTAAAATTTGTGTCGCACATTCTATGGGCGAGAATCCATGAAACGCATTATCAGACCGTTTTCCAAGGCTACATGATATATTAAACCCATTTAAAATTTATACAAATTATAAAGCATAATGCTATTGTGAACTCAGAAATTAAATAAATATATGCGATGAAGGTTTAATATATGCGCTTTAATTCTTTACATTACAGGTAGGTTATGCGCATCTCAGTTTGGGTTTATTATAAGATTCATCTGGGATCGCAACGTGCGCCATTTCATCAGATTTGTAATGTAAATCATTTATAAATCTACGCAAACACAGGAGAATATATCAATATCTTTCTCAATATGCTAACTGTTCATCACAATTTCAAAATAAAAGTTTAAACCCTCACTCTGAGTTTACGTTTTGAAGTCCACATATTTAAGAAATTACAGTGGCTGTAGCATTTCTGTCGTAAAGAAATGGCCAAATATTAAAGATTAGGTGGATTTTGAATTAAATGGTGTTTAGTTAATATTAAAAACAGATTAGATCACTCAGTAAAGTATAAAAACAATCGTCAGGCCGTTGGTATCCTCTGCAGTCATTTGTTATAATGCGTAATGTACGTTAGCTCTATTGTTTATAATACATTATGTATTTTAACAGTTTTGTTCAATAAAACCATTTGATTACTTGCTTTTGACACTTTATTTGAACATTGCTATTATAGTATAAATGTATTTTAATTACATTTTAAAGGCTATTGTTTGCTTAGGTCTATTTTTATTACTACAAAAAAATTCTTATAGTTATCCAATTACTCGATTTATTGGCAGAATAATCGACCGATTACTCGATTACCAAAGTAATCATTAGTGACAGCCCTACTGTATTTTTATGTTCTGTGGAAACGAGCAGCCGGAACATTCTGCCAAGCATCTGATTTTGTTTCACAGATAAAAAAGAAAAACATTTGGTTTTGAACTGACAAAAGAGTGAGTTAATTATGACATGATTTTCATTTTAGAGTAAACTTTTCATTGAGTCAAGACAAGTGAAAATTAAACCAACATGACAGCAGTGAAGTCTTTGTGATTAAAGCTTCAACTGCCATACAAGACAAATAAACAAATCTGCAAACAAAAGACAGCGTATATAATGCATAACTTTCAGAATAAATAAATTATGGATTGAGAGCAAGCTACAAAATCAGTCACTCTGAAAAAGCTGTGCTGGCGCCATATCCATCATGCTAGTTTTCCATCTTCAAAATATTACATGTTACTCCCTCCATCTTCAAAAATATTACATGTCAATCTCTAATCTCCAAAATGACATGCTTTTTGACATGAACAGCTTCAGGTGAGCAGAAAGTTCTGCGATCAGATTGAGGGAGCTGATTGCTCTTACCACAGGAGGTGTTGATGGCGTCTCGCAGCTCAGCGTACTTCCACTTGCTCAGGTCGTACTTCTTCACCCCAGCTGCCACCTTGTTGGCCTGCACCTGCGCACCCCTGAAATTGCACAGAGGAGGAGCAATTTTGAGTTTTTCTTAGCTTCATATTTCTTCATAGGCAAAGGTTCTGATCTATCTCCTAAGCTCCTGTTACCAGCTGCTAAACGTTCCCTAGGCCACAACACAATCAGATGATTAATTGGCCTTCTGCTTATGTAGAGATACATTCTCTCAGAAACTTGTAATGACATGAAAATAGCACGGATCATGCCAAATTAACACCTCACTGAGCAAATTAGATGCAGCCTTGGCAACACTGAGCTGTAACAGTGAGGGTGGTTAATGGCGGTTAACGATGGTTAATGGTGAGCGAGGGAGAGGCCACACGTGAGCTCTGTGAGGGTTTTTGCAATCCTGACTCCCACGGTGCAGGGAGCTCTAAGCCAATCAGAGCAGAGATTGTCATCTTCCTCACTAAACACGCACAAGATTTGTGAGGAGTCTGTGGAGCGATGGCAAAAACATCACCATCCTGATTCTAATCCTAATGGCTTGGGTACAATGTGATCACGACTGTTAGCATGTGGATTTTTGACATGGTTTTAGGTGGTCGTGGGTGGCTGAAGAAATTACAAAATGAAAAGTGACTGCAGTCTACATCTGGTGATGCCACTGCCACAGTCTAATTAGTCTTTTAGTAGAGTGCGCACATGGTTATAGAGTTTGACCAAACACATCCAAATTTAGCCGTTTTAAAAATAGGCATTTGAAAAATAGTAATTGAAAGTAAATACAATTTAATGAGGTAACATTTTAGATGCGAATCTTCACTGAAGCAGAACTGGTGCAAACAAGCCTATTCATGAGGAGAGAAATATTCAACCTTTTTAATTGATACAAACTAGATGTGTTTTAAGAAAATGTCAGTGGTGTTTGCCTGTGACAAACTGGTTGTGGGTATTAAGACATGTATGGCTTAATATAAAATAAATGTGACCCAGGACCGCAAAACCAGTCATAAGAATAATTTTTTTAAAATTGAGATTTATACATCAATCTTATTTATTCAGCTTTCAGATGATGTATGTGTGTTAGGAAAGGACAACATTTGGCCGAGACACAATTATTTGAAAATCTGGAATCTGAGGGTGCAAAAAAATCTAAATATTGAGAAAATCACCTTTAAAGTAGTCCAAATGAAGTTCTTAATAATGCATATTACTAGTCAAAAATTAAGTTTTAATATATTTACTGTAGGAAATTGACAAAATATCTTCATGGAACATGATCTTTACTTAATATCCTAATGATTTTTGCCATAAAAGCAAAATCGATCATTTTGATCCATACTATGTATTTTTGGCTATTGCTACAAATATACCCATGCTACTGATGTCTGGTTTTGTGGTCCAGGGTCACAAATGATGTCTCTTACTGAAATATGTAGTAGAAAACTCATGAAAGATTTCCGTTATTTAAAAAAAAAATCCACATAGTTTTTTAGTTTGCCCAGCCTTATTTATTTGAACCAGAATATACAGATGATAAACTAAGAGAGATGGACGTTTTACATCAGAAAGCCATCTCCTGTGTCAGCAGCATGCGTGGTAGTACTCTCATAAATGTGCATCGAAATTGTTGAATATATATATATATATATATATATATATATATATATATATATATATATTTTTTTTTTTTTTTTTTTTTTTTTTTTTGTCTTCTTTGCATAAAAAAAAAAGTATTTTCGTAGCTTCCTGACATCAAGGTTGAACCACTAATGTTACATGGACTTTTTTAACTATGTCCTTACTACCTTTCTGGGCCTTGAAAATGTCAGTTGCTGTCTATGTCAGAAAGATCTCAGATTTCATCAAAAATTTCTTAATTTGTGTTCCAAAGATGAACGAAGGTCTTACAGATTTGGAACGACATGAGGGTGAGTAATTAAAGAAGTCCACTTCCAGAACAACAATTTACAAATAATTTACTGACCATGAATTTACTGTCATCCAAGATGATCATCTCTTTCTGAATATAAAGAAATTATGGTTTTTGAGGAAAGCATTTCAGGATTTTTCTCCATATAAATGGACTTCATTGGTGCCCTGATTTTGAACTTCCAAAATGCAGATTAAATGCAGCTTCAAAGGGCTCTAAATAATCCCAGCTGAGGAAGAAGGGTCTTATCTAGCGAAACGATCGGTCATTTTTTTTTAAAAATAAAAATTTGCATACTTTTTAAGCACAAAAGCTTGTGTAGCGCTAGCTCTGGGATGCTCGCCCACAATGCTACATACTACTGAATCACGTCGAAAGGTCACGCGGAACGTAGGTGGAACTACAAACCCAGTGTTTACAAAGCAAATGTGCAAAGACTAAGGAAGTGCAAGTAAGTCAAACACTGTTTACAAACAAAAAGGTAGAACGATGTCGGACAATTCTGAAGTTGTAGGAGAAAATGAGATGGGGTTTTTCTCCATACACTACCTTTGTGAGCCGGAGTACACAGACGATGAACTTAGACATGATTCGTAGTGTATAAAAATATACAAGTATACAAATTTTTATTTTTCGAAAAACAAAACGACCGATCGTTTCGCTAGATAAGACCCTTCTTCCTCAGCTGGGATTATTTAGAGCCCTTTGAAGCTGCATTTAATCTACATTTTTGAAGTTCAAAATCGGGGCACCAATGAAGTCCATTATATGGAGAAAAATCCTGAAATGCTTTCCTCAAAAACCATAATTTCTTTACGAGTGAAGACAGAAAGACATGGATATTTTGGACGACAAGGTGGTAAGTAAATTATTTGTAAATTGTTGTTCTGAAAGTGGAGTTCTCCTTTAAGGACAGAATTTAAATTTTTTGGGTGAACTATCCCTTTACCATGTACTGAACTACTGTTATAGTGTTGCTAGGGTGTTACTAAAAAGTTGCTGTGTGTTCTGTATGTTTGATACTGTGTTTTTAGGGTGTTTTGGGTGGTCACTAGACTCAGGTCCCTCTTATGAGATTTTCTTAGTGTTATGGCATACATTTTTTTTTACACTTAAGCACCACTCATGTTTTCCTCGGTAAATGTAAAAGTTTTAGTAGTCTCTTATAGGTATTGATGCATTTCAGGTTTATTTCCTTTTTCTGTTTGTGCTAGGAGCTCAAAAACCCAATTTCCATTTACTTATGTTGCCTCAAAATATATATTTGATTTATGTCTCTAGCTCTCAGTGTGAACATTTTCAGCTCTGGATGATGGTACTTGAGAAAAAAAACTTGGCTTTGTGTTTTAGTGTTTATTGAGAATCGTTGCTTTAAAAGGAAAGAGAATTTTGTTGCAGCGTGTTTATGATTCTTCTTCTTGTGCTGTCATCTGGAGTCATCAGTTTTAATTAGCTGTTAGCAGACGGAAATCTGTCACAATAAAATATCAGCCTGTTTGGTTTTCTCTACACATCACTTAGGAAATGCCCCATATGGCAGTTTACCAGTGCTGTGGAGTCATTAACTAGAGGCAATGGTGCTTCAAACTCTACCTACATTTTTAAAGTAATACTAAGATTTGGTTTGTACAATTCAGTTGCAGAATTTTACATATTCTATTTTCCGCTGAATGCTTGAAGCAGTGCTTAAAATGTATGAATGTCATTGCTTTGCATAAAATATCAAACCAAATGACATCTGCAAACAAATTATGGCACTTTTGTTTACTTTTCAGTCTTGAAAATGGTTGCACTTCTTATTTTTGTAGAAACAGCATGTATATGAAATTAGAAATCTTTTGTAACAATATAAATGCCTTTACTGTCTCCTTTGATAATATAATATAATATAATATAATATAATATACAGTAGTTTTATCATTTAAAACTTTAAAAACTTATATTTTTAAGTCTTCTGCTTGGAAAATGTGCTTGTGTTCTCTTTACAATAAACGCCACTTGGTTTGGTATTTTGTTATAGAATTCAAAAACATTTACACATTTTTAAGTGTGACTTAAGTATGTTGATGTTGGGGACTTTGTAGGTACTTTTTTGTTATTAGTTAGTAATGTATTAATTACTTTTTTAAATGCTTGCTCGACTCTACTTTGAATTGTGAGTAGCTTCCCCAGCACTAGTGTAGACATTTCTTTTCTGTTCCTCTGCGTGTTTGTGTTAGCACTCCGCTTACACCTGTATGAGTGGGTTAATCAGCAGGGTTGCTGGTTCAGTGACTTCTTTCGCAGGGTCTCCGTTAAGCAGCTTTGCTCTTCACAGCTGTCAGAGTCGACAGAGTGTCCCTACATCCAGTGTCACCATGTTCAGCCATGCAAGAGCTCCTCCCAGACACACACTCGTCGCTCGCACTGACAGCCCTCCGTCTCTTCTGGGACTCCTGTCACTGCTTTTATATGAGAAAGTTTGCTTTAAGGCTGTCGGGTGACATTATCACTTTATGACTTTAGAATCTTGGCCTCAGGTACTGGAATAATTGTCTTCTGTGGAAGTGATTTGGCTCAGAAAATTGCAGGTCTTTCTTAAGTAGGATGTGAATTATGAGCTTGTTATTGAGGTCACCTAATCAAACAACAATCTCGCTTAAGGTTATCAGAGTTCATCATTAGCGGTGCTTATCATAGCATCGTTATTATTCCTCATACCATTATACTTGGACAAATTCAGAACAGGCTGCCAAGGCATTCCTACACATTCTATATTGTATTTTACTTAAAGGGGAAGTTCCAGAACAAAAACGTACAGATAATTTACTCAACCCCTTGTCATCCAAGATCATGTCTTTCTTTCTTCAGTCGTAAAGAAATTATGTTTTTTGAGGAAAACATTTCAGGATTTCTCTCCATATAGTGGACCATATATGCAGTTTAAATCCAGCTTTAAATGGCTCTAAACAATCCCAGCCAAGGAAGAAGGGTCTTATCTAGTGAAACGATCAGTTATTTTCTAAAAAGCAATTGACAACTTACATACTTTTTATCTTCAAATGCTCATCTTGTCTAGTCCTGTGTTAACTCTGTGTATTCCAGGTCAATACAGTTAGGGTAGTTCAAAAAACTCCTTTTTTCCTCTAACTTCAAAATCGTCCTACATCGCTGCAGAAGTACCGACCCAATGTTTACAAAGTGAACATGCATCAAACGCCCTTTACAAAAAAAAAGATGTAGGACGATTTTGAAGGTAGAGAAAAAAAAAAATGAGATGCGAGTTTTTCGACATACCTCTGTCTTGAACTGGAATCCACAGAGCTAGACAGGACAAGCATTTGAGGATAAAAAGTACATAAATTGTAAATTTTTCAGAAAATAACCGATCATTTTACTAGATAAGACCCTTTTTCCTCGGCTGGGATCATTTAGGGACTTTGAAGCTGCATTTAAACTGCATTTTGGAAGTTCAAACACAGGGGCACCATAGATGTCCACTATATGGAAAGAAATCCTAAAATGTTTTTCTCAAAAAACATAATTTCTTTACGACTGAAGAAACAAAGACATGAACATCTTCGATGACAAGGGGGTGAGTAAATTATTTGTACATTTTTGTTCTGGAAGTAAATTCTCCTTTAAAGGAATAGTTCACCCAAAAAAGAAAACTCTGTCATTAAAGAGCAGGTCGTATGGGTTTTCGAAAAATATCTTTTTGCAGTTTATAACAAAGCTATCCTTCAATGCAAACAGTCTGCAAAGCTGTTAATCAAAAAAGTGCATTATACATAAAGATATTGTCTCTGAAAAGAACAAGTCCCCTCAGAATCGCCTTAACGAGTCGGTATATTTTAGAATTTTCTGCCTGTTACGATCTACGTCACTGGGTAACACATTAGCATAATCCCCGCCTGCCTGCGAAATACGAACAGTCTGACCTGCCCACAAACACTTCCACTAGTTAGTGCATTTACATCATGTCGAGAAGATACTGTGTTCTGCACTGTGAAAGCAAGTTCGTTTTGTTTTCATTGCCAAAAGATGATTATGTCAAGAATCAGTAGTTTTTTTTTTTTTCCACGATACCACAGCAATACAGTTCTAATCTTTTGTTGTGCTCGTCATTTTACCGAGAACTGCTTCTCTAATCTTGGCTTTTATCTTCTTTGGTTTCTAATCTTCTTTATTTGGACTAACAAGCATCTCCGAACCACAACCTGTAAGTACGATTAATACATTATGTCTACACATTTTCAACTGAGTGCTCAAAACAGCAAGTTGATTGTGCTAATATGTGATGTTTACCTAGTGCAGCTTTAGGATTCCAGGTAAACCACAATATTACTGTCTTACTGAAATAGTTCTGATAATTTGCTGTGAATCCACTATTACCTTAGAATGTGTCGATTAATGTACACTTTCGTTGTTCTAATATTCTAATAAAGACATATTTTGGTTTACAAACTGTTGTTTCATCAGTTAGTCATGTTAGCACTCGGCTAACGTATCTACCATTATTGTTTTGTTATGTGTTTAGCAGCTAATCTTTAGCTGTGGACATAAGATGATTTGCTTGCAGAAGTGTTAAACAAAATGTCATTATTTTAAAAACAGATTGGAGCACTATATTACTGCTTTATGCAAAGGTGCAGGGTTGCCAGGGTTGCCACAAAACTCGCTACTCAATTGCTACTCAAAACTAGTCATGTTTCGAAGGGGGGCCTCTCTCGGGTAGTAAAATACATGCTTTTTGTCGGGGTTTCCCCGGTTTGCATTCCAGGAGCTAAATATGATGTTATTGGGATCGCTTCAACCCACGGACATCAAAAACAACCGCAGACTTGGCAACACAGATGGTAGCGGTCGCTAAATTGCTTAAGTACTCCTCTCTGTGCCAATCGCAAGAGGCTTGGCCAGCTGACCAATTAGAGCAGAGTAGGCTTATGGAAGGAAAGGGGTGTACAGATATTACACTCAAAACTGCTTTGAATTAACCACTTTGAAATCATTGATAAACATGTATATTCTGAGAAAATTACACTGTTTTCTGACTTTAGATGCATTTAAACATGTTTTAAAAAAAACAAAAAAAAAACACATGACCTGCTTTTTAATACTCACCCTCAATTTGTTCCAAACACGTAAGACCTTTGTTCATCGTTAGAACACAAATTAAGATATTTCTGATGAAATCCCAGAGTTTTCTGACCCTGCATAGACAGCAGTACAACTGAAAAAGTTTTCTTTGCACATAAAAAGTGTTTTCGTAGCTTCATAACATTGCGGCTGAACCACTGATGTCACATGGACTATTTTATCGATGTCATTACTACCTTTTTAGGCCTTGAACGTGTCAGTTGCGTGGCTGTCTATGCAGGTTCAGAAAACACTCGGATTTCATCGAAAATATCTTAATTTGTGTTCTGAAGATGAACAAAAGTCATTAAGGTGAATAATTAATGACAAAATTTTCATTTTTGGGTGAACTATCCCTTTAATAGAATTGTAACTGGTCAACACCAGCAGGAAAAAAAGACTTCAACACTCAAGTTCTGTGTCCTTGATTTCATTGGTTCACGCTCCATTTCTGTTGGAAAATCCAAATCTACAAATATAATCACGTGCTTGGTCTCTATTCAATCTGAGAACTCAGAGAAAAGAATGTATTCCTGTACTATATGAAGTATTTGGGTTAATATCAAAACTAAGAATTAACTTATTGTTTACTGTGACTTTCTATGAGTAATCCTGTATCTAGGTTGTGGTGAAATTAGGGGGACAGGACGTGATTGTGGGTGAGTGTGGTTAGACCGAACGAAGCGGAAAATTAGTGGGAAAAAAAAAGAGGCCTGTTCTATGTCTTACATCTCTGTGAAGAACCAAACACCTGTGGTACCGTCACTGGAGGGGAGAGGAAGCACAAGAAAAAAGGATTTGGATGACAACACGGTCTTCTCAGCACCCAGTTAGCATGTGTAATAACAGCAGAAAAGCCTTTTATTTTATTACACATAAAGTAGGAACAGGCGACACTTCTTTGTCCACTTCCATTAACTAAATGAAATATGACTCTCAGTGCTGCACCGCAGGCGTCTCGTGTTTCTGTTTACCTGCTTTTGTAGACACACGAGTTGGCCGCTGTAAAAATGATTCATGGCATTTATGTAACGCTGTCTGGCAGAACCTTGTTCTTTGTTTGTTGTTCTGTCGCCTGCTCGAGACCATACAGGCTCTTTTCAGATGGAAATCTCCATATAAAAAATATCTGCGATTTATGTGCGTTTTATGAATGGTAGCCAGGGCACAACCCGGCGTGGAGTCTTCCTTTGTTTGATTTCACCCTGTGATGCTGTTTGAGACGTCGACTTTATTATTTTATTATGGTGCGAGTGCGTACCTGCGCAAGCTGGGGTCCATTTGAGCTTCATCCTGGATGAGTTCTGCCTCGCTCTGAGCGATCCTCATGGCCAACTCTCGGTCCCTCCTCTCCTGCTCCAGCATGGCCTGTCTCTGAGTCTCTTCCTCCCGCTCCAATGCCAGCTGCATCTCAAGTTCCGCCTGGAACAAACACACATTCCCACAAATCAATAATACGCACACACACACACACAATCTCAACACCTTTGGCGTTTGCCACACCTGTGCCTTCTTTCAGTTCCAAGTGGATGGCAACACACAGAGACACAAGCATAGAAATGGGTGCCAGCGGGGGTGCAGACAGTAATGACCACATATTTGAGCTTGGAGCATTGAACTGTGGTGGGCCAAAGAAGAATCCCAATGAGTTTGACACTCTCCTTGTAAAAAAAAAAGACTTTTGGATGCTTATTTGTTGGTGTCCTCAAGCAAAACCACCTTTGTGGACCATTTTCACTACACAGGTGTTGATTGATTTGCTAAATTTTGTTGGTGAGCAGCTAGATAGACCAGCACCAAACCAGAAATAACAAGCAAAAACCCAGCCTTGGCCCAGTTTATTGGTTATCAAGCAGTTTCTGCAGCTTAACAGTAAATAGAAAGTAACAGAATCAATTATGTAAACTAAAAAAATGAGTCAAAACCAAAAGACAATCACATCATTATTCAGCTCCAGTCAGTTTAGTTCAATCACTGTGTAGCCATTACCGGGTTCAAGTGCTTTAAGGCATTTAAGTACATATGAAAAAATACATTATTTAACAAACCTGTAACCACCAAATCAATGATTTAAAAAAGCATTTTTGGCAAATCCAGGTAATATAGCACAGAAATTAGTGCTGTCAAACGATTAATCGCGATTAATCGCATACAAATTAAATGTCTGAGTTTGCCTAATATATGTGTGTGTACTGTGTGTAATTATGTATATATAAATACAAACACATTCATGTATATATTTAAGAGATATTTACAAGTATATGTATTTATTATAATTTTTATATAATTTATATTATATATACATAAAAATATTTTGTACATAACATATTTCTCTTAAATATATACATTAATTTGTGTGTATTTATATATAGATAATAATTACACACAGTACACACACATATATTAGGCAACCTCAAACTTTTATTTTGTATGCGATTAATCGCGATTAATCATTTAACGGCCCTGATAGAAATATTATGTTGTTTTTTTTTTTTTTACTTTTATGACTGTTATAGCACCAGCTGTGTTCAGAGCGAGGAGTTCTATCATATGATACGAATATTGTGCGTATGTGTAAAAAAAATGCGATATCGCCCCCCAGTGGCTGATATTTATATACAAACAGGCCCATTGAGTTTTGTTCCAATCAGCCTCTGTTAACCTTGACTAATAGGTGCCCAAAATTCATCGGCCAATTTCGGACGTATTTTTTTGAGATATGCAAATGTCCTTACAGACACTTATGGCACTTTGGACCATGACAGGGCACAGCGATTTTCATGTTGATAGGACAAACGCTTGCATAGTTATAGCCATTTTTAAAGTTTTTCCCTCTTATAGCACCACCAAGAGGCTAAGCTCTGCAATTTTTTTTTTCCTGTGACCCCAGATTGAGCTCTGACACAGCTGTTCTGAGTTTGGTGATGATATCTCATTCTGTTCAGGAGTTTTACTAAAGTTGCATTTTACTAAAAGTGGCCCTGCCCCTTTCGAACGTTTTGGCATCCCTTTGGGACTCCGAGTCGAAAGTTCAACTTTTTTTTTTTTTTTTTGATAATTATTGATATTCATTCTCCAGAAAATCTTTCTGCTCTGGTTTGGGTCCGAACGGGTGAAAAACCTAGGACTAGTTCGCAAAAGTAGGTTTTTCATAAAAAAACAAATCAAAAATACTCAAAAATTTTGATCAAATTTTTCGATCAAATTCGAGGCATGGGTTTTGTCCGGCGTGAGCCAAGGATTCCAACGACATAAGACACTTGAGCCTGCGTTGACAGTTTAGGAGTTATGAGTGATTTTGTACCTTTGACCGATGTAGCGCCCCTGCCAGGCCGATGTCAGACAGCTCAGGCATATGTGACCCTGGACCACAAAACCAGTCTTAAGTCCCTGGGGTATATTTGTAGCAATAGCCAAAAATACATTGTGTGGGTCAAAATGATTGATTTCTTTCTTTTTCTTTTATGCCAAAAATCATTAGGAAATTAAGTAAAAATTATGTTCCATGAAGATATTTTGTAAAATTCCTACTGTAAATATATCAAAACTTAATTTTTGATTAGTAATATGCATTAAGAATTTCATTTGATTTTCTCAATATTTTGATTTTTTGCACCCTCAGATTCCAGATGTTCTATCCTAACAAACCATACATCAATGCAAAAAAAAAAAAAAGCTTATTTATTCAGCTTTTAGGTGATGTATAAATCTCAATTTCGAAAAATTGACCCTTATGACTGGTTTTGTGGTCCAGGGTCACATATAGTGAAATGAGTTCTCTTTCGCAGCTGATTGCATTTCAATGGTTTATAGTTACTTGTTTTTAAACCACAATTCTTAAAACACGTGTGCAAACGATACATTTTTGTGACCACGTAGCACAGCAATGCCATGTGAGCGTGTAGAGACAAAAGAGAGACAAAAGTCCAAAATCTCTACCCGTTGACAAATTTCTACAGGTTAATCATGTCTACCAGTATATCGCCCAACACTAATAAGCACCTCAACTGAAGACAGGGCAGGACATGTCCCTTTTCTTAAAACAGCTAGGAGATTTCAGTTTACATCACAGCCTTGAAATATAATGTGCTACTTGCTAGTCAGAGGCATGGGGAAGATGTGCTCAATCTGGAGTGCATTTGATTGGACAATAATTTTGATATGCTCACGAGTGCCAGATGAAGAATATTTTGATCGGTTCTCCTAAAAAAGAAAGTTCAATTTAAAAGCATACACCTGCTAACACCTGATTTTGCTGACTTTTAGGAAGGTTGTAGCAGCCTTTTGGTCATAACATTTCTCTGAGCAATCACCATGATGCTGTTTGAGGCAGACTACAGAATTCCCTCAATCTCCCCATCCAGTGACGTCTGGTACATCTGAGGGGAGAGAGATTAGCGGGGCGGCCCTGCCCCAGACGCACCGTAACCCATCTATAGCACTGCCCACTGAAAGGATATTAAGCCATTACGCTCCTGCTGTGTGCTAAAGTCTGATTAGGTGTATAATCGAGGCTGTACCGCAGCCAGCCGGCTTGGGATTCTATGTCTAGACTGTGCGAAATGAAAAAAAGGAAAAGAATAAAAACAAATGAAATGAACAGAATGGTTTTAGATGTGCAAGGACAGTCTGGGACAGAGTCCAGAAGCGTGGTCCAGAAGCACAGGTCAAAACAGAGCAAAGGAGTGATTGAAGAGAAAAGCTTAGATGGAACATTTTCACAGAGAAAACCTTGGACAGAAAGAAGAATGGTGCAGGCGCTATTTTGATAGGAGGAAAATGCAAGGCAGCTGAGGTTGAATACCCATATATACAAAGACATATATAGAGAGGGAGGGTTACAGCACACACTGGTCATGATAAATCTGAGCTATGAATCAAACTGCTAAAAACAGGACAGACTTGGTGCAAAACAGAGTGATGTATTATGTCCGAAAATAACAGTGATAAAGATTTTATAAACGGTGTGACAGCAGTCTTTGAGTGAATTGCAAATGTTTTGTTTTGTAAAGGTCTTCAATTTATTCAAGGACTCCCAAGATATTTTTAAAGTTAACAGAAACAATCGTATTTTCAAGGCAAGGTGATAGAATAATCATTGATCATTTTTATAAGGGGAGAGAGAGATAAATAGAAAAAGAGACTTGGCACAATAGAAATGGCACAATATAGAACAAAATAAAATAATTTAATAGAAATAGACTTAAAAGAATTTATAAGGCCTTGTATGTTAATATTATTTTAAGCTTTAACTAACATGAACTAACAATCAGCCATACATTTTTTCACAGAAATATTTTTTTATTAGTCATAGTTGATAAAATTGTTCATTCGTGAGTTCAGAATGCATTAGTGTTATTATTAACAAAATGAATAATTGCTGAAAACATTTGATTTTAAAAAAATGTATTAGTAAATACTGAAACGTTAACTAATGAAATAAATACAGTACTTTATAAGCATTGTTCATGCATTGTTAGTTCATGTTAACAAATGTAGTTAACTAATGTTAACAAATGGAACTTTGTGTTATCAAAATGTTGTCAGTGTTATCAAAATGGCTCAGAAGGAATTAAATAATTCTCTTAAAGAATATCATAAAGACAATAAAATATAAAAGAGAGTTAATAAAATAAAATGTCTCAGAAAAGAACAGAATCAGAATAAAATGGAGAACTGTAATAAAAAATAAAAAAATAAATCACAGTAACAGTCTCTAGAATAGAATAGAATATAATTGAACAGAATAATAGTGGATTTAAATAAAATAGTGTTAAAAAATAGCACAAAAGAAAAATAAAACAGGATGGTGCCTCAGAACAGAAAATAGAATCAGAATAAAATATAGAATTTTATTAACACAATAGAATAATTTAAAAATTAAATAGGGTAGACTGAAAATTGATTGAACAGGATTTAGTCCTGGAATAGAATAGAATAGAATAGAATAGAATGTTTAATAAATAATAGAGCATTTAAAAAATGGAATTGCGTTAATGAAAAATGGCACAGAAGAAAATAGAATGGGGAAGGTGCCTCAGAACAGAAAATAGAATAAGAATAAAATAGAGAATTTTAATAACAGAATAATTTATTCTGGAATAACTGGAACAGAATAGAATAGAATAGAATAGAATAGAATAGAATAGAATGTTTTAATAAATAATAGAGCATTTAAAGTGGAATAGTGTTAATAAAAAATGGCACAGAAGAAAAATTTAACAGGGAAGGTGCCTCAGATCAGAAAACTGAATCAGAAATAGATAATTTTAATAGCACAACAACATTTTAATATAAAATGGGGTATACTGAAAATGGATCAAACAGGATTTAGCTTTGGAATAGAAGAGAATAAAACAGAACAGAACAGAATGTTTTCATAAATAATAGAGCATTTACAAAATGCAACAGTGCTAATAAAAATGGCACAGAAGAAAAATAGAACAGGGAAAGTGACTCAGATCAGAATAAGAATAGAATAAAATAGAGAACTGTAATAACACAGTAGAATAATTTTGTATGAAATGGGGTAGATTGGAAAATGATTACACAGAATTTAGCCCTGAAATAGAATAGAATAGAATAGAATAGAAGAGTGTTTTAATAAATAACAGAGCATTTAAAAATGAAATGGTGTTAATAAACATTAAAAAATAGAATCAGAATAAAATATAGAATTTTAAATGACATAATAGAATTATTTAATATAAAATGGGGTAGACTGAAAATAGATCAAACTGGATTTAGCCCTGGAATAGATAAGAATAGAACAGAACAGAACAGAACAGAATAGAATAGAATGTGTTTTAATAAATAAATAATTAACAATACATTAATTAATAAACAAAAGAAAATGTAAAAAAAATGGAATGGTGTTAATAAAATAAACAGAAAACAATCAGAATAAAATATAGAATTTTAATAAAACAATAAAATAATTAAATATAAAATGAGGTAGCTTGAAAATAGATCAAACAGGATTTAGCCCTGATATAGAATAGAATAGAATAGAATAGAATAGAATAGAATAGAATAGAATGTTTTAATAAATAATAGAGCATTTAAAAAAAAATGGAACAGTGTTAATAAAAAAAACAGCACAGAAGAAAAATAGAACAGGGAAGGTGTCTCAGAACAAAAAATAGAATCAGAATAAAATAGAGAATTTTAGTAACAAAATAGAACATTTTAATATAAAATGGAGTAGACTGAACATAGAACAGGATTTAGCCCTGGAATAGAATAGAATAGAATAGAATAGAAGCCTGTGAAGAGTGTGCAACAGTTTTGGGGCAGCATGGGGGCGAAGCGTCTCTGAAAGGCCATACATCTAGAAGGAGCAGCACAAGGGAAGTCAGCCAAGCCCCCAAACACAGCATCACCATCGTTATAGAGGGGACATAGGACTTTCACTCCGCAGACGCAGCATAATCCAGCCCCAGGAGGTAGGCAAGGGCTGATGAATAAACCCACAGGCCGCTGTGGCAGCTCAATACAGTCATGATTATGCCTGCAGAACAGCCAGTCCCGGTCAGCTCTGAACATGCCAGCGTGAGACGGAGTGGGCATTTGGTTTGCCGAAGGAGTCGGCGGAGGAGAGGAATCAATACACAGAGGGAGCGCGTATACACATACACACCTGCATGACTCGCTCTTCCTCTTCTCTTTTCTTTCTCTCCTCTTCCTCCTGTTTCCTCTTCTGCTCCATCTCGGCTTTCCTGATGGGAGACAGATCGAGGGTGGACCGTTAATGAGTTACTCTGGCCTGCGGGGAATTATTCCTCCTGATCAATGACCCACAGGAAGGGACGTGAAAACACCCACAGGTGGATTCACAGCTGTCACAAAGAGAAACGTGGACTGCATCTCGTCTTTGTAGCTCAAGCGAGGCCCTTCAACAGCAGCTGAAACTGAATAGTGCGATCTGAGCATTCAGTGAGCGTCGTTACCAAATGTTAGCATTTTCATATCAAAAGACCTATCATGGTTTTAGGTTTTAATACTGTATATGCATCCTTGCCAAACCTTAGACTTTAGAAAAGGGAGATTTCTAAAAAATAAACGTTGTTAATATACATCAGCTGGAGTTATACAGCTAATGTCAATCCTATTTATTATTATATTATATACTATACTATCTAGAAATATTATTTACTATTATTGTTATGACTTTACAATTAAAAGCATGCATGGTGCTTTTTGAATAAACGGAGCAGCAACTGCTTATAAAGCGTGATCTAATCGTATTTACAGTTGAGGTCAAAAGTTTATACACCTTGCAGAATCTGCAAAATGTTAGTTGTTTTCCCAAATTTAGAGGGATCATGCAAAATGCATGTTATTTTTTATTTAGTACTGACCTGAATAAGATATTTCACATAAAAGACATTTACACAGTCCAAAAGAGAAGATAAGAGTTGAATTTAGAAAAATTACCCTGTTCAAAAGTTTACATACACTTGATTCTTAATACTGTGTTGTTACCTGAATGATCCACAGTTGTTGTTGTTTTTTTTTTGTTGTTGTTGTTGTTTAGTGATAGTTGTTCATAGTCTCTTGTTTGTTCTGAACAACCAACCTGCCTGCTGTTCTTTAGAAAAATCCTTGATGTCCCACAAATTCTTTGGCTTTTCAGCATTTTTGTGTATTTGAACCTTTTGTAGCAATGACTGTATGGTTTTGAGATCCATCTTTTCACACTGAGGACAACTGAGGGACTCATATGCAACTATTACAGAAGGTTCAAACGCTCACTGATGCTCCAGGATGAAACAATCCATTAATCCATTTCTGAATTTGAAGATCAGACTAAATGTAACTTATTTTGTCTTCTGGGAGACATACAAGTCTCTTCTGTAGCTTCTGAAAGGCAGTACTAAATGGAAAAAATATGGTATTTAGGCAAAATAAGAAAAATGTACACATTCATACATGTTCAAAAGGCTCTTAATGCGTCATTTTTTTCCTTCTGGAACATTAGTGAGCATTTGAACCTTCTGTAATGGTTGCATATGAGTCCCTCAGTTGTCCTCAGTGTGAAAAGATGGATTTCAAAATCATACAGTCATTACTGGAAAGTGTTCAAATACACAAAAACACTGGAAAAACCAAAGAATTTGTGGGACCTGAAGGTTTTTTTTTTTAAGAAGTGGGCAGTTTGACTGTTCAGTAACAAACAAGGGACTCATTAACAACTACCACTAAAAGACAAAACAAACAAACAAAAAAAAAAAAACAGCTGTGGATCATTCAGGTAACAACACAGTATTAAGAATCAAGCGTATGTAAACTTTTGAACGGGGTCATTTTTATAAATTCAGCTATTATTTTTCTTGTGGAGTATATGTAAATGTCTTGTATGTGAAATATCTTATCAGGTCAGTACTAAATAAAAAATAAAATGCATTTTGTTTGATCCCTCTTATTTCGGTAAAAATAATTAACATTTTGCAGATTCTGCAAGGTGTATGGAAAACTTTTGACCTCAACTATACGTTACATGAAACCTCATGAGAATGTTTAAAATTTCTGACCTGTTTCTTAAATGGCAATTGTGTGATGTGCTTATAAACAATGTAGGAATGTGATAAATACATAACTAATTAAATCCAGATCATTTAGTAATCCATAAGGGTTTCAGGGTTGCAAGGCCTGCACTAAACAAAGCAAGTAGCATAAAAGTTGGTGTTGCGGCACACTGTATACTACTGTGGAACCAAATATTCTTTGACAAGACTATAAACATAGAAATATCATCGTGGCCTGATTCGTGAAACGATGACAGATGCTGTCCATGACAGCAGGCTCTGGAGAATGCATAAGAGAGAGCAGGTCAAGCCGAACCCTCCAGTGATGTATTAATCTCTCTGCCAATCCCCTCCCACACCCTTTTTTTCAGCTCCTGTTCTTCTTTCAAATGCACTGGGACTGTGACCTAATGTACGGTTCATCCTATTCAAAACTTGAGACGTGACTCACATGCGACGATCTTCTTCCTCCTGTTTGCGTAACTGCTCCTCTTCTTCGCGTCTCTTGCGTTCTTTCTCCATCTCCTCCTGGATGCGCTTGAGTCTCTCCGTCTCCTCCTGCTCCTGCTTCTTCTTCTGCATTGAGGAGAGGAGCTGCTCCGAGCGTTTCACCAGGCCTTCATACTCTTGATCGATCTCCTTGCGGCTCATCACCGTAGACTGAGAATGAAGTCAAAAAGAGAGTGTTAAAATGGATTTGATTTGATTATTTGGGTATATTTTAGTTGTAATGTCTGCTTTAGATAACTGACTTTACAACAATGACAGTGATTACTTAACCACACCCACAGCTTTCCAAGAACGAGTCAGCTTGCTCACTGATGTGCATGATGATTTTGGAACTAATTACTTAAAATGCAGTTTATCATTGTGCAAACAGAAAACAAACATTTGTTTCAGGCCGTTATGATGGAACACAGTAAATATAATGGCACGAGATGAGAAAATGGTAAAATTACAAGGGGAAATCAACACAAGTGTCAAGTCAGAATGTGGAGATGTCATAAATATTGACAACAGAAATAAAAATGTGTCACAGGCCCAGCAGATGCAAACAGGGTAAATAATGTATTTTGGAAACATGTACAGTGTGTAGGCTTTGTATTTAAAGGAGAAAACTAGCCATGGAAGCATAAAATTAATTGTTAATCAATATTACTTTAAAAAATACTATTACTTTCTAAAAATATCCACCATACTGCATTCTACTATTCCTTAGTTTCTTCACTAATTATTATTTCTCCCCTCATGTTGTTTCAAACCTGTAAGATCTTAGTTCATCTTGCAAAACATTAAGACATTTTTTCTAAGAGCTTTCTGACCCTGCATAGACAGCAAAGCAACTGACATGTTTAAGGCCCAGAATGGTTGTAAGGACATCATTGTCAAATGAACTATTTTATCGATGTCCTTACTACTTCGAACATTTCAGCGTTGCTGTCTATGCAGGGTCAGAAAACTCTTGGATTTCATCAAAAATATCTTCATTTGTGTTCTGAAGATGAACAAAGGTGTTACGGGTTTGTAACGACATGTAGGTAAGTAATTAATGACAGAATAATTAGTGAAGAAGGTAAGGAATAGTAGAATGCAGTATGGTGGATACTGATAGAAAGTGATACAGTTTATACCCGAACTCCTTATTCCAGACAACTTTGCCTCTAGAAACACTGCTGTCAATCAAATTGTTTGTTAAATGATTGAGAATGATTGAGAAGACCTACTTTTGCAAACTAGTCCTAGGTTTTTCGCTCAAAAAAAAAAAAAAACACTGCAGTACAATTCTCTGGACTCTCTAGGCTGATAATTATCAAAAAAATTTTGATATTTACCCTTTGGGAAGCTATAACAGGGTTGTTTGGAGCCTTAAGGAAAACTCAAAACTTCGCAAAACCTGCTGAGCACATGTGACAGGTGATTCTAAACAAACATGCAACGTTTTGAGGAGATCGGACCACAGATGGCGCTATAACAGTCATAACTGTTAAAAAACATCAAAAACTGTCAAAAATTATCTGGATTTGCCAAAAATGCTTTTTCAAAACACTGATTTAAGTGGTTACAAGCTTGCGAAATAATGTCTTTTTTTCATATTATGCCTTAAAGCGCTTGAAGCCCGGGAATCGCTGCTTGCAGCTATATTTAAATTTGCTTTTGGTGAGCACATCATTAGTGTTTGTCAGTTCTATATTGTACTTTTAAGATACTTTTATATACTTTTTAAAGCTTGACAGCATAAATCACTATTCACTTTTGTTGTATGAAAACCTGAAGCTCGCACATTCTGCCTAAATATCTCCTTTTGTTATAATACGAGGCTGGAATAACATTAGGTTGAGTCAATGATGACAAATTATGACAGGACAGGCCACTCGTTTGCACTCTACGGTAGCTTCTTTAAAAAGCTTTTCCTCCGGTGCTTCGTTAAACAAATTTGAACAAGGTTTCGCAAAAAGTGTCAGCAACTCAGTGGTTACTCGTCAGCTCATTGGGCCACATGCACCGCAGTTGTATTAATATCCTGCAGATATTCATTAAACCTGGATGTGGATTTGGTGCCATCTGGCAGAGCACCAGAGGAGCGTGGAGGGGTGCTAGCATTGTGAGCGATCATTGTACCGCAGAGGGGTGGGGACTCAATGACAAGGTCCGTCTCACCCCCTAACGCTAGATGAGTTAGCACTAGTGTGTTGAATGACAGCCATTGACACAATCTACGATATTAGCCAGGGAGGCCACAGTAATCTCCAGTCCAGATGGTAAGGTAATAGGAGGCATTGCCAATCAAAAACCAGATGCTAATCAAAATGTGCTATGCTAATAACAAAGAGGGCTATCACGGGTGCACAAGTGCAGAGCGCATCTCATTTAGAGGGAGGAATGGAATGTTCAGGTAGAAAAGTTTCAGCTACGATGCCAGCTATCTATCAGGGTGAGGGCGCAATGTCTCTCGAGCACCCTGTCAATAATGCACTCCGAGTCTGACAGATGAGGTTGGGCTCCACGTAGAGAATACAACAATGCATACGCTGCATTCAATCAGCCACAGCTGAAAGTTCAGAGTAAGGCAAGAAATCAACACTAGAAACGGCATAATGCGGCAAAGGCTTGGAAATCGACTTGACAGCATGTGGTGCGAATGTCAATGATAATCTGCAGACAGAAATCTCATTGTCGACTGTCGATTTGCATACTTTGTATTTATTTACTCTGCTGTTGAGTGCTAGATTTTCTGCTGAATGAGATGAAAAGCTTCTGCTCTTTTTCTTTGGGCCTTAAAAAGAGAGACACTCGAAGCTGGCAGACAATTCTAGCCACAGCTTTAGACCGCCTTCATCAGGACATGGAAAAACACACACCTGTTGAATTATGCATGGAAACCGATACACGACGGCAGACTAAGAAAAGAGCTACACCGCGTAACATCATTGTGCTTTGTAAGCCGGAGGAGGTGAAAGGGGGTTTGTCAACCTTGGGCCGTTTTCCAGTGGAAAACCTCACCTTGATCTTGGCCATGAGGGCGTCGGTGGAGGCCGCCAGTTCCTCAACCTGTTTGCTCATTTCTGGTTTTCCCTCTTTAAGTCCGTTAACAGCTTCGTTGAATTTCTCCATCCTCTTCCTCAAATTTTTTACTTTCACCATGCCATCAATGCTGCCATGAGAATAGGGACAATGTGTACACTTTTATAAGCAGTCTATTCAAGTTTATTCAAAATACATACAGTTGAAGTCAAAAGTTTACATACACCTTGCAGAATCTCCAAAATGTTAATTATTTTACCAAAATAAGTGGGAACATACAAAATGTATTTTATTTTTATATTTAGTACTGACCTGAATAAGATATTTTACATAAAAGATGTTTACATATAGTCCACAAGAGAAAATAATAGTTGAATTTATAAAAATAACCCAGTTCAAAAGTTCACATACGCTTGATTCTTAATACTGTGTTGTTACTTGAATGATCCACAGCTGTGTTTATTTTTTTAGTGATAGTTGTTCATGAGTCGCTTGTTTGTCCTTAACAGTTAAACTGCCTGCTGTTCTTCAGAAAAATCCTTCAGGTCCCACAAATTCTTTGGCTTTTCAGCATTTTTGTGTATTTGAAAACTTTCTAACAGTGACAGTATGATTTTGAGATCCATCTTTTTTACTTCTTACTTTTGTACAACTAAGGAACTCATATGCAACTATTACAGAAGGGCTGGGGGGTGAAAACTTTTGAACAGAATGAAAATGTGTACATTTTTCTTATTTTGCCTAAATGTCTTTTTTTTTTTCCATTTAGTACTGCCTTTCAGAAGCTACAGACAATACTTACATGTTTCCCAGAAGACAAAATAAATTTACCCTGATTTTCAAATTCAGTTCTTAATGCATCGTTTTTCTTACTGGAGCATCAGTGAGCATTTGAACCTTCAGTAATAGTCGCATATGAGTCCCTCAGTTGTCCTCAGTGTAAAAAGATGGATTTCAAAATCATACAGTCATTGTTGGAAAGGGTTCAAATACAGAATTTGTGGGACCTAAAGGATTTTTCTGAAGAACAGCAGGCAGTTTAACTGTTCAGAACAAATAAGGGACTCATGAACAACTCACTAAACCAAAAAAAATAAATAAATAAATAAAAAAATAAAAAACAGGCAACAACACAGTATTAAGAATCAAGCATTCGTAAACTTTTGAACAGGGGACTATATGTAAACATCTTTTATGTGAAATATCTTCTTCAGGTCAGTACTAAATATAAAATAATTATTTATTTAAGTAAAATAATTAACATTCTGCAGATTCTGCAAGGTGTATGTAAACTTTTGACTTCAACTGTATTTTATACGCCTCTTCAATATCACCTTTAATGTAAAACTTCGATATTACACTTAATTTTGATATTCTGGGTCACTGAGAGGCATAAAATGAAAATTGAGAGGCATAAAGTGAAAAGTTCAGCTAAAATGTAAAATGTGCTGAAAATGTCCTCAGCCTCAGACCATCCAAGATATAGATAAGTATGTTTCTTTAAGAGAACAGCATTTAGCATTACATCACTTGCTCACCAATGGATCCTGTGCTGTGAATGGGTGCCAACAAAATGAGAGTCCAAACAGCTGATTAAAACATCACAATAATCCATAAGTACTCCAAAAAGCTCTAGTTCTTAAATTTACATCTTGTGAAGCTGTGTTTCGAATAAACAAATCCATCCTTAAGGCTTTGTAACAAGTCCATAATCCATAATATCACTTCTTGTAGTGAAAAACTGTATCCCCTGATTTCCTCTCACATCAAAAATATTTGTTTAGATTATTTTTTTTGGACTGTTTTTTCTTGTAAACAGTGCTTGATCTGTGCAGATTTTTCTCCTGATTCAGACAAGACTTTTTTTATGGACTTAAACCAGAAGCAAGATTTTGAAGATAAAAACATCAGAATAAAGCATTTTCTACTTACAAATACATGCTTTTCACTTCACAAGACATTGATAGACTGGCTTATAGTGATGCTTTTAGCTAGGGTTGCCCCCTAACAGTCAACTAACTGTTAGTCGACGAAAAGAGGCTTGGTCGACCAAAATTTTACTAGTCGCTTAGTTGCAGAAAAAAAATTCCACAAGAAGTCGCAAAGTCACCCAGTCCGTGACGGACAGATCATTAACGGCTGGTCTCTGTGATAATACAGTACATCGAGCAGGACATCCAAACGCTCACCTATCATTCATCGACCTCAAATATGGCTTTTCATCTGGAAGTTGTATATAGCAGCAACTTTACATGGCTGCTCAATATAATGTTAAGCTATAAAAATGTGCGCTATTCAAGCGTCTGAGTGAAGTGTGGAAGCTGAACAGTAGTGTGCTCACTGCATGACAGATGGACCAATTTATCTGTATGACCAACTCTTATCTGTATGACCAATTTTGGTCATACAGATAAGAGTAACACATCTTTCGAATCTATAAAGACTCTGCATTTATTTGTGTGCACTCTCAATAACAACGAAACATTGCGCTTTTGTAAAATAATGAAAGCAAACAGGATGCGCTTTCTGCCGTCTCGGTCTCTGTGAACTTGAGCACAAAACTTTGAAATTCTGTGTATAATTGCCTGACAAACATTCTCAGTTTATGTAATCCGTATGAAACATGCATACAGGCACATCACTACTGCAAAGATAACGATTCAGTGTTGCAAAGAAAGAAACAAAGAAAGCACTAGTTTATCAATAAATTAATAAAACATTAATGCATTCTAATTGCTGTTTTTCCCTGACACATTCAAAATTATTATATCTGCCGGTGGCAAGCTTTATGCATCCGCTTGAGTGCTTATTAGGCTATGTAGGCAATTAAAGCCTCATTATTATGAATTACATGGTTTATTAATAAACGGACTAGTGACCACATGACTAATTGTCGACCAGAAAAATCTTTAGTTTAGAGAATCCCTACTTTTATCAGCTGTTTGGACTTTCTGACGGCACCTATTCACTGCAGCGGATCCATTGGTGTGCAAGTGATGTAATGCTAAATTACTCTAAATTAGTTTCGATGAAGAAATAGAAACTCATCTACTCATCTTGAATGGCCAGAGGGTGAACTGTTCCTTTTCAAGGTCATAAAAATGTGTTATAAGCATACGAAAAACATAAATACAAAGAATACATTTTACAATACAATTTTAAACTAGATTTTTATAAGCTTTTTCCATTTCATTGATCCAATACACAATTTCTCACTGACAGCTTTTCAAAAGCACCAAACAGATGCAAACAACACAGTGACACCACACTGACATAAGTGTTGGAAAACAGATCCTCACACCGAGTTTGCAATGCATGAGAAATCACGGTCGCTAATGGAGGCATGCTGGCGTGTGTACGTACCGAGGCTTGTGTCTTCTTTTGCATAGCCACATGCGAACGGTCTTCTGAATCTTGATGCAGGCACTGGCCCTGAAGCTCATTTTGTTCCTCACTGTGCCAAGAAAAAGAAAAAGGAAGAAGATGCTTACTCACCAACACCATCAAACTGTAACACCGCAAAGGTGAACGGGAGGGCGTGGGATGCTTCTAATTGCTTTTGTGAAAGGCAGTTTACTGAGGTTATGAAGGGTGACGTACATTTAATAACTGACAGCGTGCACCACTGGACCTTTTTCCAGCGGCTGCACACCAGCCACTTATTGACTCGTTTTACAAGCTCGGCCAGGTGCTCCGGATCAGACTTCATGATCTGGTCAAACTCTGCAAACTGAGGGAAACACAGACACACGTTGAGATTTATATACAGTAGCTGCATTTACGAGGTGCTCATGTGCGCTAGGTTAATGAAACAGTGTAGCGGATTTAATAGTCTTGTATTATTCCAACCCTCATGAGAAATACAAATAGAAATGATCACCTTCCCCGGGCGGAAGAAAACCCTGGTCAAGCCAAACTTGTAATCGTTCTCGTTGAGGCCAAGTGCTTTAAACAGAGCCTGCAGAAGGAGACAATAGAATCAGACAGGGAATGTGTACTTTATTAAATGTCTATCAGAGATCAACAAGAATGATAGCCTCAGGATGCATAAAAAGTGCTTACACTCTTCTAGCGTTACATTTGATGTTTCTATACCTTGGAAACTTAAACATTTGGTTTTCAGTGCTGTTTTGAACATCATTGTCAAAGTGACTTGTGAGTTAGACTCAGAATGATTTGAAAACAATAAACAAGTCGGTAATGTTTTCCGACTTCTGTCACTTTGCAGCTGAAGTTTGTAGCTGTCAAAAAGTTAAATTATTTGCAGATGGTATTGCAAATGAAAAACAAACTGTTGTAAACAGTATTTTAAATAACATTTATAAAACAAATATGCTCCTAAAATAGTGAAAATCTAAACTCAAGATTTATTTTCTAAGTAACACATTTCGAAGAATTTAAACTTGACTTTTCATTGATCCAAAACATAATTTAAATTTGTCACTGACAGCTTTTCAAAAGCACCAAAAAGATGCAAACAACATTATGATCACACTGTAACAAAATCAATAATGTTTTGGAACTTATACCACTTTCCATCTATGTTTATGAAGTTTATAGCTGTCAAAGAGTTATATTATAGTGGTAAAGTTGCAGATGAAAAACATAACTTTTGTAAATAGCTTTTTCAGGGTTTTGGGGGAAAACAACATTTAAAAAACAGACATTAAAATATGCTTGAGTAAAAATCCAAACTAAAGGCCTGACAAAGACTGCACGAAAAAGCCATTATTGTTAACCTTGATTATAACTCTATACTCCAGACTACAAGCAGGCTGTGCTCATCAGAATAAAAAAGTAATTTCCAAATAATTGCAATCAATCATTAATTGCAGCCTAATCATATACTGTACTGGTGTGGAATCTAAAGATACATTTTATGATGAAGTAAATACTTTATATGTATGATTAAATTGCAATTTGACTTTCAAATGCATCTGTAACTACCAATGACAAACCACTATCATTTATCATGGAACTCAATGAGGGATTACTCTGTGCGTGCTTTGGCACGTGGATATAAAAGGTCATATAGTCTTCTCTAAAAATATTCCAGCTAGCCACCATCGATCATATTAATCCTAATTATGCACACAAAAACAATGGATGAATAACAGTAAGAGCTATTCATTTTTTTAAAATGCAATGATCAAGATCAGAGGTTTACTTTGCAAAAGAGTCGAGGATCGAGCCTTGTGAGCTTGTTGGGCATGTACTGCTTGTACATGTTGTAAAGCTCATGAAACGGAGCTCGGGAGGGGAAGCCACCCTGCATCAGGTCCAGCACTGATACCATGCCTGAGAGGAGAAGAGAAGTACAGATCATGCTGTCAGTGAAGATACAGGATTTGCTGCATTACAGCCTGGAGCTGAAGCATGAAGCAAGGTTAAAGGATTCAACATCTTATTCTTTGTAATGTGCACTCAAGCACTCAAACTGTACCTGAACACTATATGTGCTTGGCTTTGTCAACAAAACTCACAGAATAAGCTTATAGGACTTTAAACTAGGACACTTAGTGCTAACCAGGTAGTTGTCTCATGTGGTGCACGACTAGTCAACAAAGGACTAGTTGTGACCCTGGACCACAAAACTAGTCATAAGGGTCCATCATTTTTTTATTGAAATTTATACATCATCTGAAAGCTGAATAAATAGCTTTCCATTGATTTATGGTTTGTTAGGATATGACAATATTTGGCTGAGATACAAATATTTGAAAATCTGGAATCTGAGGGTGCATTTACAAAACTATCTTCATGGAACATTATCTTTACTTAAAGGAGAAGTCCACTTCCAAAACAAAGATTCACATATAATGTACTCACGTCCTTGTCATCCAAGATGTTCATGTCTTTCTTTCTTCAGTCGTAAAAAAATTATGTTTTTTGAGGAAAACATTTCAGCATTTTTTTCCATATAATGGACTGATATGGTGCCCCGAGTTTGAACTTCCAAAATGCAGTTTAAATGCGGCTTCAAACGCAGTTGTAAACGATCCCAGATGAGGAAGAAGGGTCTTATCTAGCGAAACGATTGGTTATTTTCATTAAAAAGAAATACAATTTAAATACTTTTTATTCTCAAACTCGTCTTGCCTTGCTCTCATTAAACTCTGTGTATTCTGGCTCAAGACAGTTAGGGTATGTCGAAAAACTCCAATCGTATTTTCTCCTTCAACTTCAAAAACCATTTCAAAGTCATCCTACATCACTGCAGAAGTACCGACCCAGTGTTTGCAAAGTAAACATGCAAAGTGTTACGTTCTGTGGTTATTTATATTACATTTTTGGATGCTGTGTGCTGTGATGTGCTTTTTTTCTCTCTCTCTCTCCTCGTGTGTGCTACCTGGCTCAACCAGGTGTGGAGGAGAGGGAGGTGATCGCTCTCACCTGCCACTCGTTACTTGGCTGAAGTTGCAAACAAAGGTTGCTCAGCGTGCCAGCCACGTTAAAGCTCGCCTTCCAGAGTGCTTTTCCCCTTGCCTGCCTCGTGTTGCTTTTTATTGTATCATAGACATTGGTCTTGCGTAAAATCTACAAGTTGCGGCTTATTGTAGCCTTTTTGATCTAGTGCTTGTGTTTCTATGTGTTGGAAGCTGTAGGGAGGTGGGTGCCATTTTATTTCTGTGAACCATTTTCTCCTGTTTTTGGTTTAGTTAGGGAGTTAGTGTACATTTCTGTTGTTAGTTTTCTTTTATGTTGTCAGTTTAGACAGTTTTACTTCCTAACTACCTAGAGGGTCCTTTTGTTTGTTGTTTTGGCCTTTTCCCCCTCCTGAAATCTATTTTGCTTCCAGTTTTTACTTTGTTAACTATACTTTTGTCAATAAATACCTGTTAATTTGGAATTTGAAGTGTCTGTCGTGTGGGGCAGGGGACGGTACGCACTCACCCCAACCAATTTTATTTTTACTTTTCTCTGTTATTCCTTTACCCTAGACTTTTTGACATCTGGGACGTAACAAAAGAAGATCACACACCCTTAACAAAAAAAAGTTAAAACAGCTATATAGGATGATTTTGAAGTTGAGGGAGAACATGAGATGGGAGTTTTTTGACATACCCTAACTGTCATGCACTGTCATATTTTTATGAAAATAACCAATCGTTTCGCTAGATAAGACCCTTCTTTCTTTGAAAGTTCAAACTTGGGGCACCATATCGGTCCATTATATGGAGAAAAACGCTGAAATGTTTTCCTCAAAAAACATAATTTCTTTACAACTGAAGAAAGAAAGACATGAACATCTTAGATGACATTATATGTGAATCTTTGTTTTGGAATTGGACTTCTCCTATTATATCCCAATGATTTTTGACATAAAAGAAAAATTGATCATTTTGACCCATATCATGTATTTTTAGCTATTGCTTTAAATATACCTGTGCTACTTAAGACTGGTTTTGTGGTCCAAGGTCACAATTGTCAAATCAACATACCTGTGCAGCTCCTATACTTTTCTTTAAAAATCTATTGCCTGAAAGGTTATGTCTAAAACTTTGCTAACAGCCTATAAAATGCAATAACTGCAACCTTCAAAACACTCGTGGTAACGCCACCTCTAGAAGATAATGAAAAATCAGTGGAGCTCACATTTAATATGGCCGCTCCATAGGCAATATCTGGATTTGTTTTAAAAGGGAGCTTGCGACTGATGAGCGCTGTGTATTTGTGATTGGTTTGTTTGAATTGAAATATTTGAAGCATTACCACAAGTGTTGTGAGATGAATAGGGAACAAAAAAAAAGATAAAATAAACCTATATAAATCGCATACATACCCGAGCACTGAAGCTGAGAAAGGATCTGAGCTCCTTCAAACTGGTGGCTCACCATCTTCAGATTAGGCTTCACACAACGGATAAAACTAGAGCCCTTTACAACACATACACATGAGAAATTATTATACTGCTATATTATTTGCAGATGATATATTTTATGTAATATATATATACATAATACACACACATATATGAATATATGAACACATATGAATATATCATGCAGAAGTTTAATTTAGTAATCATTTCATTTAGAATTTAATTTTGTTTTTATGCGCACCAAAGCTATGTTTATTGAATCAAAAATGTGGTAAAAACAGTAATTTTGACAAATATTATTACAATTTAAAACAACTGGTTTTTTTTTTTATTTAATCAATTTTGAAACGTAACTTATTCGTGTGATGGCAAAACAAAATTTTCAGCATCATTACTTCAGTCTTCAGTGTCACATGATGCTTTAGAAATCATTCTAATATGCTTATTTGGTCCTCAAGAAATGTTTTCAATTATTGTCAATGTTAAAAACAGTTGTGCTGCTTAATATCTTTGTGGAAACTGTGATACTTTAAAAAATAATGAATGCATTCTTCTTGTTGTTTTTTTGCCTTACTGACCCAAAGTTTGAATGTTTTTATTTTATTTGGAGATTATTTGCGAATATTGTTTGCGACAACAGGAAATTGCAACAATACAATCCACTTCCTTAGCAGCTGTTTTTTTTTTTTTTTAATTTCTGAAATATTTTTAATATCTAAAGTAACTTTCTATTTGAATATATTTTCAAATGTAATTTATTCCTGTCATTTCAAAACTGAATTTTTAGCATCATTACTCAAGTCATATGATCCTTCAGAAATCATTATAATATTCTGATTTGCTGCTAAAAAAACATTTATCATTATTATTATGATGATAAAACAGCTGAGTAGATTTTTTTCAAGTTTCTCTGATGAATAGAAAGTTTAAAAGAACAGCATTTATCTGAAATAGAAATCTTTTGTAACATTATAAATGTCTTTATCATCACTTTTGATCAATTTAAAGAATCCTTGCTAAATAAAATAAATTAATAAATAAAAAATATACTGGTATAGTGTGTAATGTTACAAAAGCTTTTTATTTCAGATAAATGCTCATCTTTGGATCGTTCTTTTCATCAAAGAATCCTGTAAAAATGTACTCAACTGTTTTAAATGTTGCTGATGATAATAATAATAATAATAATAATAATAATAATAATAATACATGTTTCTTGAACAGCAAATCAGCATATTAGATTGATTTCTGAAAGATCATGTGACACTGAAGACTGGAGTAATGAGTAGGTTGGATCACAGGAATAAATAACATCTTAAAATATATTCAAATAGAAAACTACTTTTAAAAAAAGATTTTAAACAGTAAAAATATTTCCCAATTTTACTGTTTTTTTGCTGTACTCTGGATTAAACTAATGCAGGCTTGGTGAGCAAAAAAGACTCATTTAAAAAAAACATTCAAAATCTTACTGTTCTAAAACTTTTGACTGATAGTTATATTAATTACAGCAGCATTGACTAGTTTTTTGGTTTGGTATTAAACGCCAGCTTGATAACTTAAGATGACAGAATTATGCATTAAATCATTACAAAAATATATATATACACATTTAAAAAAAATGTTACTTTTTTGCATCATCACAGTCTGTGAAAAGGCTCCATACAGCATATTCATACCAAGAATGGCCTACTTAGACGGTAAGATACCATCTCCCTGACACGCAAAGCAAACAAGCCCATTTTGTTCATTTTAATGTGCCATTTACTAGTGCTATAAATCAGCAACTGTCACGTTGCATCATTTGCTGTGCCGCCTGGTTTGCGGCATGCATTAGACACACTCGCTAATAACCAAAACAAGTGGCCAACGTTTTTAAAATGAATAAATAACACATTACTCACCGTACTGCGTAGCTTTTCCAGTAGAAGGTTCAGTTGGGTCTATGAAAGTTAATCAAAAATGAAACGTGAGAGTGAGTCCTGTAAATTTTAATTAAGAATATCCTTTCATAAAAAAAAAAAAAAATCAGCAGACACACACAGTTGTGCTGCCATGCACACACATTTTGACATATACAGGAAGTAACAGACATGCATTATGCCAGTGACTTTTCTACAAACTCAATATATAATGGTGACATAAATGACATGGTGATGAAAGCTCTCTTAAAGTATAAATTCCTTGTGTATAATTTCATGACAAACAACTACAACATAGACCAAAAATGTGGCAGCCACATTCGCACAAAGACTTGGCAATGGACCAAGTGGGTGAAAGAGGTTGAAGGAAAAGGGTGGGAGAAAACAGAGATCTGCATTTGTTTATGAGGTTGCAGGTTACCCTGTGGTGCCAGCACTGAATATTTCAGCCAGGCTTACCCTACAAAAGCTTCAGTTTTTTCACTTTTTCCTTGTTTCTCTTTACATATTTATCTCAGCCCCAGAACTTTTCACAGGGAAAGGCTGAAGAAACAGGAGAAGGTCTAAGAGAGGAGGATGGAGAAAGGGCAAAGGTTAAAAGGAAAGAAGTTAGATCACCAGGTAAGAGGTAAAATGTCTCTCACAGAAGCTTTTAAAACCTACAACTACAAGAGGAACAAAAATGAACATCTAGCCACACAAAACAAAATCTACAGCGGCCCGAAGACAGAGCCTTGAGGAACTCCTAATCTCAGAAAAGCTTTTAGTCTTGAGAGCTTACATTTTTTTTGCCTTATCTTCAGGCCTGTTAACACCTTTGACAAAATGTGTTTTTTTAGCTATCAGGAGAATAGAAATGTAAAGTTAAAGGACAGATTCACCTTGAATTTGTTTCCCACACTGATAAAGCTGAGTTTGCCAGCCTTCTGCTTTGAGTCCTTGGAATTGGAGTTGTTCTCAAAGAGATCCCGGACAAACTTGTCCTTCGACTCGCACACCAGGCTCTCCAAAGACATGTGGAGGGCGTCATTATTCTTCTCCACAAACTGGGTCTGCTCGCACACATACACCATACACACACACAAAACCCACAGGGCATAGAAATAAACACAAAGTCAATCTCGCAAAAAAACCAACAACTTTACCAAAGGGATTCCCCCAAGACCTCAGTTGTTTTTACAGTGTGGCAGAAATTAATTAACTTTTGTTAAACATTGTCACGTTACAGAACTAAAACAATAAGATTGTTTCCATACATAAAAGGATTCGGAATGAACTGAGTGAATTGGGACCTTACAGTCTCATAGCACACGGCGCCAGCAAAATGTCTTATGATGAATCCTTCATCATCTCTCAAATTCCGGTGGATTGTAAGCTTTGACTTCCTGGGCACCTGAAAAACCAGCCCACACAGAATTAAACTTTCAGCAAAATCCATCTTTGCAGCTGTAGTTTTATGACTTCCTTCATATTTGGGTCTTGACATTGATGGAACGTCAGAGTGAGTCACACAAGCAACTGTCAGGAAATGGCCAAGTCACATTTAACCTCATAAATCAAAAGAAATACTGTAACAAATAACATTTCACATAAAGAAAATATAAGCTAATTATGCATTGCAACTTTGTATTTTCATTAAACATAAGCACATTAATTCCTCCCAAGTTTCAGTAGCCTAATATAATGCCAAAAAGTGTATGCATATTTGTAGTTTATAGTTAGTTTAATGGATTATTTATGCATAATTATAGCACCAAGACGTGTTTGTTGTAATAAGCAATGGGGGAAGATGCCTCCCTTAAGAATGGTATGAATTTATTGCTAAACTGCAACATGTTTAAAAATGCATTAGCATACAGGATGATGTTTCATCCAATATATTATTAAGGGAAATTAATGGAAATAATTGCTAATTTAATTCTTATAATGCAAAATTGAAAAACATGAAAAGGGGCCATCTTTCCCCTTTACGAGGGTAAGATGATCCCCTATCTAGGACAAAACGGCTCCCCTACGTAAACCTATCATAACTGTCATCTGAGTTTTGCATAATGTGTTAAATACATATCATTTTTATGATTTCTTTCTTTTTTTAAGTGTCAGTAAAGTGGATACTAAATCAAAGATTCTAAGCAAATGAATGCATTTTGAGTTAAATAATTAAATAGTGAGAAATCAAATGAGTAACAGACAAAAAGATATATATGAATTACACTGTATGAATTCAGACCGATATTTTCAATTAGCCTATAGGCCATAATGAATAATGAGGATGTACATCAAAAAATGATTAAAAAATAACTTGTACTCCAGAGATCTAACCTTTCACTTCAAATCAAAACACAATATATATACTTTAACAATATAAATCTAAATTAATTACATTTGCACTCAAAATTCTTCAGACAGAATAGATTTCAAATATTGATGTTCAAGATGAATAAAAGCATTAATAAATGTGCTGAGATGAGATTCAGAGACATCTAAAGTCAAGAGTAAAACTCTTTAAAGGGGTCATGACATGGATTTTTTATTATTTTAATATCTTCTTTGAGGTTTATTAATATTTTACTAATTTTGTTACTAATTTTGTTAAGTTTTTTTTTGCACAAAATAAATAAATAAATAAATAAATAAATAAATAAATAATATGTGGAAAATAAATATGTGGAAAAATGATTTTGAACCCTAATTCTGACCCTCTGTCTAAAATGACCGGTTTTAAGGGGCAGGTCCTTTAAGGCTTGTAAGGCTTGGCCACTGCATATGATTAGCTAACATCACTGCATAGGAAACGGTATCAATGCCCCCTCACTATTCCATGTGAGTGTTCTGACAACATGATTAAAAAAAGGGTCATTTCCAGATTAAGCATTATGAAACAATTTACTTACAGTTTGTGATGCAGCTGCAGTCAGATCTAGTACCGGTTCATCTTTCAACAAATGTTTCTTTGTGAACTCTCAATGGCACTGTGCCTTATTTACAAAACGAAAAAGCGCCAAACAATGCTCTGACACAATCCGGCAGTGGTGGACAGTAACAAAGTAGTTTTACTTTGTTACTGTACTTAAGCACATTTTTCAAGTAACTGTATTATACTTAAGTAGTTTTATTTTAAGTAACATTTTCTTTTACTTCACTACATTCCAAAGCATAAGATCATACTTTTTACTTCACTACATTACATAAAACATATCGATAATCCTTATATCACATGCTCCAAGATGCAGAAGCGGTGTCTGATTCATGGACAAACTGATTCTTTTCAATGAACCTGGTAAATCGGTTTGCAAATCGCACCAAACGATTCATTCACAAATTCGAATGATCTAATTACAGTTGTTCTCGAGTTCAACAACTCACTGATTCTTATATCATTTATAACTGTGACGTTCTGCAAAACATTAAACTTTAAAACACATTTTTTTCTTACTGGTGAAAATTTGGTGGTTAAATCTGTTTTCCCTCAGGTACATCACAGTGTAAACTTCACAGTAGTCCATATAAAGGACAAAAATATATCCTGACTTCATAGAGTGGTCATTTTGAGAAAATCCCAGGTATTTCGAGCAGGAGGATTATAAAAAAATATATGCTAATATAAAATTTAATTAAGTAGCCTATATAAAATTGCTAAATAAATCTATCTATCAGTACTTTTTACTTAAGTACATAAAAAAATCAATTACTTTTGTACTTTCACTTGAGTAAAATTGAAAAATGAGTACTTTTACTGGAGCAATATTTTATTATACATATCAGTACTTTTACTCAACTACTTGATTTGTGTACTTCGTCCACCACTGTGATCCAGAAGCCAAAATAAAAATAAACTCTCCATTTGTTCCTTACGCTGGGATCCTTCTGATATCTGTACAAAAACGCGAACGAAAAACTTAAAGTAAGTGTTCATGCTGCCTTAAAATTTTAAGTTTACTCAACTCAAATATCCACGTTTTCACGTAGCACAACTTAACATTTCATGTTGTCTAAACTTGACATTTTAAGGCAGCACGAACACTTACTTTTTTAGGTTGAAACAACTTTTTTTTAATTATTTTTTATTTATTTTTTTTTTTACAGTGTAGGCGGGGCCTATTGTGAGATGATGACTATTCGTCTATGTCTTTATGAACGACTGTGCCTGGGTGACGTCACCTTGCATCTGGATCCAAACAAGCTGTTTTATGAAGGTTGTTACATTTAAACAACACATTTAAAGTTATGAAACTTGCAAGATGTATTAAACATACAAAGACCTCTTCTATGTCAAAAGATCAATGGAAATTTGGTTTCTCATGTCATGACCCCTTTAACAATCCCTTAAAGGGGTCATCGGATGCAAAGTTCACTTTTACATGTTGTTTGAACATTAATGTGTGCTGGCAGTGTATTTACAAATCTACCCTATAATGATAAAAATCCATGCAGTGGTTTTTAATTAATCTGTAAAAATAATATCCCCTTTTTCAAATCGAGTTAATAGCGGCTAAACGCGGCTAAAGTAAACAGGCTCGTCACTCCACAGAGAGAAGAGATGGGCGGGGCGAGCGGAGCTCATTAACATTTAAAGCAACCTCGACCAGAACAGAATGATTTTTGCAGAGCTGATTTTGGCAAGGTAAAAAGGGTGTTGTTTTACACTACTATTGAGAATTTTTAACCAAAGTATATTATAGACTTTTTATTAAGACCCTAAAGAATCATATCAACTTTTAAGACACTGAAGTGAAAAACTGATCTGTGGACCAGAACTAATGAAAAAGTATTAATTACTAAGGGGCTGTAGGAAACTATCCCCCAAGCTTTTCTTTGCTATACTGTAGTGGCTGCTGGAAAAAAACCAAACCATATCTTACAGTGAGACGGAAATGATCTTTGTGCTTGCTGTGAACCGCCTCTGCAAAGTGCTGATCACTGGGCTGGGGAAGACGGTTCTCCTCATCCAGAATATCCAAGATACCCACCAGCTTTGCCTCGACCAGATCTGCAAAGCAGAGAGAAGTTGGGGACTGGCGACAGAAACTTTTCATGTGAATGAATTCAAGCTGAATAGTAAATTAATATATTCAATCCCCCACGCAGAAGGTATTATCCAAAGTGAAGTAGAACTCAGCAAGTTTAATGGGCGAATGCAAAGTCTGAAGGCACACATGGACCTTTTTGATAATCAGTGCGAAGGCATCCGTCATATGCATAATTCATCCAAGACGCGCGCAGGTGAGAGAGGCGCGGACGCGAGCGCAGTCATGTATTTGCATGAGCAGACACCCGAGTATAAATGTGAGGTGATTGATGAGGAGACGTACAGGGAAAGGACCTACGCGTCCATTTGGAAGTCACAAGGACATGTGTTGCATCACTATCGAGAGAATTAGTAAAAGCAGAGCCGGCGAAAGGAAAGCGAGGCTTTCCCTTCGGAAAAGAAGTGACATCTGCGATGCAGGTGTTGTGTGCCTACTTTCTGCGCCGCATCAGAGGCGAGATGTTATGTTAAGCCCACCTGCATACTGTGCAAACTCACACAAGAGGTGGTTTCTTTTGCAGTGCATTCGAGGCAGATCTTGGGTAGGTCGTTAGGAGTTAAAATAAAAGATAAAAGGCATTGGTTCTGATACCTCCAGACAGCACACTTCGGTCCAGTGATGGTATTTGCATTCAGTGAACCGGGTGAACATTTAACCGTGTGTCCTGAGACTGAACTGATTTCTGTTTCTGACAGGGTGATTTGGGTCAGACCGCACTGCTCAGCCGGCATCAAAAAACTAAAACAGTGCGAGCTCTTCATCTTATCTCCTAAACCCTCTCTAGAGACTTCAAGAGTAAGAGAGTTTCCTCACAGGATTCATTTCTGTGTTATCTCAGGCACCCAGCATGGATTTCTGCTGGAATATTCATCTCCGGCATGTTTTGTCCAGAGAGTAACAGGCATGGCGATGTATACAAATAACTATGTTGTCATCTGGGAACAGTTTTTTGACCTTGAAGGTCATAATTTGAGAAGAAATTACATTTGCGCTGAGTTTCTAGAGTATTTCCATGTGTGCAGGACTTCATTATATTTAAACTGGCGTCTATGGGCCATAGTGCATCCCGTAATGAATGGAATGGAGGAAGGTCATTGTTATTCACAGCCAAAGGGACACTGACCTATGCAGTCCTGATTATCAACATAATGAACTTCATTCACTCCCAGGCCTTCTCTCTGATACAGCTCTTGCTCCTGGGGAAGGAAGGAAGGAAAAAAAAAAAACACACAAGATAAGAGTGCATCATTTTTGCTGAAAGTGGGAAAACGCTTAACTTAATCTGCTGGAACAAGAGCGTCTCAAAAGAAGTTAAACAGAAATCGTTAAATCAGAACAGTTGTGTGCTTGCAATAAAAGAAGAATGAAGATGAAATGGCTTCTTGCGTCAATTTTAAAGAAGGGCATAGTTGTGAGTCACAGATCGATACTAAAAATCCCAATAACACTGATGACTCACCTCTTTCAGTATGCGTTCATTAAAAAACTGCTGCAGCTTTTCGTTACAATAGTTGATGCAGAACTGCTCGAAGCTGTTGTGCTCAAAATACTCTGAACAGGAATATAAAAAAAACATTTTATGATTCATGTGCTAGGTATATTTCTAAATGCATTTAACAGTTACACTTATACAGGGACACTGTTAGTGAGAGCCAATTATCGCTAATCCCACTGCAAATTCTCAACCTATTTCCGCATAAGACAAGCTAATAGCTAGTGAATCATTTCATCTTCTGTATACTCAGTGAGTCATATTCCACACAGTGTTATTTTAAAGTTTAACATTAATGGAACATTCCGGGTTACATACAAGTTAACCTCTATTGACAGACGGCATCTGTTGCAGTCAATTACCATGGTAAATCATTTCGGTAAATCATTTCTGGTTCAGTAGCTGCTATAGGGAAATAACGAGAAGAATAACAACGTGCAGTAAGCGGTAAAACTGTTTGCACTACAAACCAGTGTGCTCATAATTAAGATAATACATTAAAATAACATGGTAAGACACACCAATTTGCAATAATAAGCAGCAAAACGAGATGTTTTGCACAGCTAAAAATAGCTGGACGTGTGTGGAGCATCTCAAACTCCATCTCTGCATATTGTCGTGGGTTTGGGTTTATTATAAAGTTCATCTGGCAACACAACGTGTGCCAATTCATCAGATTTTTAGGGTAAATCATTTATAAACCTATGCAAACACAAGAGAATACATTAATATCTTTCTCAATATTCTTTCTTAATTTTTTTTCTTACAATAATACTGTTCAACGCAATTTCAAAATAAAACCTCAAACCCTCACTCTGTGTTTACATGTTTTGATGTCCACAGATTCAATAAATTACAGTGACTTTAGCATTTCCGTCCTAAAAAATGACAAAATATTAAAGATTAAGTGGACATTTGAATTAAATGTTTTAAAATAATAAATGAGGATTAGATTGCGCAGTAAAGTGTAAAAACAATTATCAGTCATTTGTTATAATGCATAGTGTACAGTAGTTCTTTTGCTTTTAATTCATTATGTATTTCAACAGTTCAATAAAACCATGAGTACTTGCTTTTCATACTTTATTTGAACTTTATTTCAACCATATGAGTACTTGCTTTTCAACCTTTTCTGAACTAACTATTATTTCCTCATTTTAAGTCATTTTACAGACCATTGGTCACTTGGGTCTATTTTAATTACCACAAAAAATTAATTCTAATTATCTGATTACTCGATTAATCGTCAGAATAATCGACCAAGTACTCGATTACTAAAATAATTGTTAGCAACAGGTTGACAGCCCTAATATTTAGAAAGTAAGTGCATTTCTGTTTTTTTTTTCCATTATTTTAAATATTTTTCCAGAATATACCTTCAAGAGCTTTGCGCAACTCAAAATAGATCCAAAATCTAAGACCTCACTGAAAATCATAAAAAATTGTTTTGTAATTAAAAAATAAGTAATTAAAACTAAAAATCATTAAAAACTAAAGAAATGAGAAATATTTAAGATTCTACACTATTTCTATTAGTGCTTTTAAACAATTAATCGCGATTAATCGCATCCAAAATACATTTTTGTTTACATAATTTGTGTGTGTTGTGTATATGTATATATATATATATATATATATATACATAAAAATACACACACATGCATGTATATATTTAAGAAAAATGGTATGTTTATATATTAAAAATATTTATATATAATATAAATTATATAAATATATACATGTAAATGCATGCAAATGTTTTCAAAATATATACTGTATGTGTGTGTATTTATATATATATATAATAAATGTACACAGTACACACACATATGATATATAAACAAAAACTTTTTTGTGATTAATCATTTGACAGCATCCGTCAAAACAGCATCATTTCAAATACCAAGAAATTATCAAATTCATATTTATAAAAAAAATAAATAAATAAAATAAATCACTCAAATTGTTAAGCTTACAATGTAACTGGCAGACATAAAAATGTGAATATTAGAAAATTAAACAAGGTTGACATGTTTGAAAATGTAAGAGCCACTGAAAACTCTTAAATGAGGACAATCAGTGTTAAGCCAACATGACCTGTCCATTGTGGCTATCACTCGAGCTCACCGAAGCCAGCGATGTCCAGCACACCGATGAAGTTGGAGGACGTATCAAAGGGGAAGCACTGGTTGACCCGTTTGACCACATGATCAAAGAGCCGGCTGTAAATGGCTTTGGCGAGGGCATCGCGGGCATTGTTGGCCTGTTCCACCTTCAGAGGCACCCTGGAGAGGAGCAAAGTGGGACAGGAGGAGTCAAAATCTGGGCCAGGGCTTCTGCTAATGCCGCCTCATCAATACATGTCCATTCTGTTTCATTCCGTCCAACTTTGCACTCCGAAGACAGTTGCTGTTTTACCACTCTAAGCAAAATGTGCAAAAAACACTCGAAGGGAAAGCAGAACGGCAGCAAGAAATAATTTTGAGTGAAAATTTAATTTATTTCCCTCTCAGTTCCATTATGATTGCAAATGCTCAAGGCTGCTGAAAAATCTCCTCTGACTTTATGTGACCTGACAATAGTGTGTTTCTACAGTTTTACGGAGGACAAGCAAATATATTTCTGGTCTGTTACAGCCTAAAATTTAAGAGAATTTTTTTTTTTGAGGGGGGACTCATATTTATGGGAACAAATGTAAATTTGGGACAATTTTCTGCTTTGCTGAGTGCTGAAAGCAAGTTTGTTTTCAAAAATGACAACTACATGAGTTCTCTAAAGACCAAGATTTCTAAAACTTTGCAGGAAAGTATGTTTACACACTACCAGTCAAAAGTTTTTGAACAGTAAGATTTGTAATGTTTTTTAAAGAAGTCTCTTCTGCTCACCAAACCTGCATTTATTTGATTCAAACTACAGCAAAAACAGTAACATTTTTTAAATATATTTACTATTTAAAGTAACTGTTTTCTATTTGATTATTATTTTAAAATGCAATTTATTCCTGTGATTTCAAAGCTGAATTTTTAGCATCATTACTCCAGTTACATGATCCTTCAGAAATCATTCTAATATTCTGATTTGCTGTTCAAGAAACATTTATTATTATTATTATTATTTAAAACAGTTGAGTACATTTTTTTTCAGGATTCTTTAATGAATAGAAAGATCCAAAGATCAACATTTATCTGAAATAAAAAGATTGTGTAACATTATACGCTATACCATTCATAGAATTTAACACTTTTATTTAGCAAGGATGCTTTAAATTGATCACAAGTGATGATAAAGTCATTTATAATCTCACAAATGATTTCTTTTTTCAGATAAGCGCTGTTATTCTAACCTTTCTAATCATGAAAGAAACCTGAAAGAATTCTACTCTGCTGTTTTCAACATAATAACAATAATAAATTATATAAATCAGAATATTAGAATGATTTCTCAAGGATCATGTGACTGGAGTAATGATGCTAAAAATTCAGCTTTGAAATCAGAAATAAATTACATTTTAAGATACATATTCAAATAGAAAGCAGTTAATTTAAACAGCAAAAATATATTTGCTGTACTTCAGATCAAATAAATGTAAGTTTGGTGAGTAGAAGAGACTTAAAAAAAAAACATTAAAAATCTTACTGTTCAAAAACTTTTGACTGGTAGTGTAATATGCAATCAGCTAAGGCCTAGACGACTTTTAATGCAAAAATGTAATTTCAACATCCTCTTTTTCTTCTCTGTTGTTCATAAAGTGTATAAAGAAACAACTTAATGGTCCTCCCTCAGATTAATTACGTAATTAAACTGAACACAGTCCAGGGAAAAGGTTCCATTCATACTTATTTTGCAGTGGTAACTTTGATAAATGTATACACGCAAAACAAACAGCACTTGAAATCCCGATGAAGCTCAAAGGGCTTGAAATGCAGCAGCCCGGCGATATTACACGAAAACACAATAAATCTCCATAACACACGCCTGTTAAAGCAAAGCAGCTCATAATCACGAGACACAACGGCTCCCCCGCTATCCTCGGGAGGCGTACGGCTACCGGCGAGCTGAAACTCCAGAACTGGATGATAAAACCCGGCGCCATCCCACTGTGGGAATACCTGCTGTGTGACTCTTATTGCCTGCGCAGTTAATAAAAGCTGGACCTGGCTCACAATAATCTCTACGATCTCGAGTCTGCGAGATTGCTTTTCATTAACTCGCTTTTATGCTATTAGTGTATTCCCTCCGTAGCGTGCGAGTCGAGAGGCTGCGGCGCTCTCTTCCTTCTCAATGTCACCTGCTTTGTTGCGTTTAACAGATTTTTAGGAATCACAATACGCCTCTGAAATGAAGCTTTGTCAGGCACAAGCTGCTGCCCTCGCCGGTGTCTAGCGGTGTGAATTGCAAGGGTCAGCCTAGCCTTGTTTGAATACAGTCTCCATAATTTTCCATAAAGCGCATATTGCATGTGTACGTGGTCGTGCATCTGTTCGCAGTCAAATGAGGAGGGCAGCGAAACCTCTTGCGACTTTGATTCTCATCATACCTAAAAGACCCCAGGCCACTCCCTCAGACAAACATCCATTATTCATGCAGTGCAAACACTCCCAGTCCAGCATCTGTGCTCGGTTAAATATTAATCCACCGAGCGCTGGCCTATCATTCAGACGCCGCAGAATATAAAACCCCACCTGGGCGACGAAGAACCGAGCTCACGATTCAATCGAGGCAATCGAGTTTTTCCAATTTCTCTCTCCTTCGACAACCGGTGCGTCCAGTAATTGGACTGTGGGTTTTGCATGGCGAAAGCTGAGAGGAACCGGGCTTTTGTTTCACAAAATTGCAAACCCGAGTCTTATCTTTAAGCAGCAGTGTGTGGAAAAAGCTGCTTGATACCTCAAGCCTAGTCGTGAAAGGCCTTCTCTCTTACGTAATCAATAAAAAGAAATACGTCCGTTTAAATGCAGAAGACTCCGGACGGCAACTAGACTATTACGGCCCCTCAGCCAATTTAGTCTATGCCACATTTGATTATACTGACCATATCTCTAATGGAAAAGCTGCGATTAGCTATTTTCAGCACTCCTCCTATCTGCGAGCGGGCGAGCGGAGGATTCATTTAACAGTTATGCGAATGCGAATAGGGCGAAATGATGAAATGTAATACTAGAAGACGTTTCGCATCGAGGCGATGATTGAGATGTGAGGAGAGTGGGGGAAATACCACTTTTTGATCATCATTTGGACAGAGAAATAAAACAAATCGGGTTGCTGAGGGTCAGATCTTAAGGTAAACATGTGGGGTCACTCACTTGATGACTGTGCCTTTGGCGCCCCCTGCAGTGGTGAGCATGACCCTGGTGGTAAGGCTGACTCTTAGGTCGTCCTCGTCCAGGCCTAGGAGCTCGGCGCAGTATTCCAGAGTCTGACTGGTCTGGTTCTTCAAGATGCAGCCACCTGAGAGCAGATGCAAATTTTTAATGGTCATCTTTAAACTGTGGCTCATCATGTTTCTCGTGCTGCGTCTAGACTGTAGAGGTTTTTAAATGTTTTAATGTATTAATGCTTTTGAAGCTGTTAAGGACCTGTTCCCCTGTTGAATAATCCAATCAAAATATGTCAGGGTTAGGTATACACCGTCTAATGTCACTGTCTACTGATTTAATTTTGTTGCTGCATTTATGTAAATAAATTTAAAATGTCATGTTATTTATATCCACATTATTCTGAATACATGAGAGGACACATCTTGATTGCTATTTTCTAAAAAGGTTTTAAATATAATTTAAGGATACTTTATATATTTATTTGTTAGTGACATTTTAAAAGTGAACTAACCCTGTCATGTCCTAAAAGGTCAAATTAACTTAAATTTTAAGATCTGATTTTGATACAGACATGAGAGTCCACAGAAATTCTATTATATAGACAGTATTATGATATCATTTTATTTTATTTTAATTTATTTTACGTTTTACAATTTATCTGCATGTGTCTGCACTTTTATTTCATTTTATTTTATTTTACCTGCACTTTGGTGTCATAACAAGGATTTCAGGTTTTTAAACCCATTTTAATAGTTAACTAACCTTGTCATGTCATAAAAGGTCATAATATAGTATTATGGCATTATGTTGTATTTTATTTTAGCTGCATGGCTCTGCACTTTTTTATTTTATTTTATTTTATTTTATTTTATTTTATTTTATTTTATTTTATTTTAGCTGCATGTGTCTGCATTTTGATGCCATAATATGGATTTAAGGTTTTTAAACCCATTTTAAATGTTAAATAACCTTATCATGTCATAAAAGGTCAAATTATTTGATATTTTAAGATTTGATTTTGACAGACATGAGACATGAGACAGAAATTATATTATATATACAGAACTATGACATTATGTTGTTTTTTATGTTTATTTTATTTTAGCTTAGCTTTATGTCTCTGCACTTTGGTTCAGGTTGTGGTATCCTAAAAGGTCCAATTATTTTATTTTATTTTTATATTTTATTTGCATGTTTCTGCACTTTTATTTTATTTATTTTAATTTATTTTAGCTGCATGTCTCTGCACTTTTATTTTGTTTTGTTTTAGCTGCAAGTCTCTGCACTTTGGTGTCATAACACAGATTTCAGATTTTTAAACCCATTTTAAAAGTGAACTAACCTTGTCATGTCCTAAAAGGTCAAATTATCTGATATTTTAAGATCTGATTTTGACACAGATATGAGAGCCCACAGAAAGTCTATTACATATACAGTATTATGATATTATGTTTAATTTAATTGAATTTAATTTAATTTACAGCATGTTTCTACAATTTGGTCTCACAACTTTCAGTATTAAATTTCAGTATTTTTAATATTTATATTTTATATAAAAATCTTTCATGGTTTTTCCCCCTAAATAAAATATTACTCTTCTCCACATAGTAAAAGATTATGCCAAGCTGCTTAAAAAAAGGTTTCCTTTACAGGAATCCCATTATTTTAATAATGAGTTGCATCACCATGCCATTTTTTAATTTATGCCTCCAAAAAAAATCAGAAAGAATTTTAATTCATATATCAAAAACATGTTCCTAAAAGAAGATACAAAATACAAAAATGTGCCTTTGACTCATCTAAGAGCTAAAAGTGTGCAAACAAATCTATAAAAGCACACTCCTTCATTCTCCTATCATATCACAGCCCTTTTCAAAAATACGTGCTCATACATAATAGTCTTCAGGCCTCCTGTAAGACCTTTGTAACATTAGGCTCCGTCTTTTCCAGCTGAAAGGTATCTCAGGACAGCAGCTCCATTGTGAGCAAAGAAATGGAGCAGGCCAGAGCAGTAAAAGGTGTTGTACCTTCATCAGAAGAGGAAAACAAATCCTGGATGCATCTCTGGCAACACTAGAAAGAGCCCTGTTACCCCCACAGCAGCTCTCTAATGAGGTCTTTTGAGTTGGAGGAGGGGGTGTGTGTGGTGGGTGTATGTGTGTGAGAGTTTAATGAGGAGAACATGAGCATGAGCTCGAAAAATAATAAAATAACACTTCAGACATAAGTGAAAATTTCTTCCATGACTGAACGCAGATGGTGCAAATTCTGCATAAAAGCAGAATTGTTAGTATTTTGAAGTCTCTTAACCTGAAAGAAACCAAATGCTTCTAAACCAGGCATGACAGGACAAAGCAACGAGCGAAAAATCCCATCTATTTTTTGTCCAAACCAGCATAATTGCAACTGACGTGATGTTTTATCAGTCGTTTGGTTTCTAGTTCTGCTTTATTGCAATAGACACAGAGTGAAATCTCACTGGTTGCATATGAAACATCAAATATGTTCTGATTGGTTGTGATTTTGTCACTTTATGCTTGAGACTTGTCGCATCATGCTGGGTTAGCACATTAAATCTTTCATGAAGGTATTGGTACCAGAGGTGCTTCCTGTCTCTTCAAAGTCGATATTGCCGAGATGAAGGACGCCAGCCACCACTCTGAAGAGATTGAGCTTCTCTGTGTCATCCAGACCGATTTTCTTCATGGCCACCACCATCCTGTTGAAGTCTCCCAGGTCATCCAGCAGAGGGTCCTTCAGGGCACCTACTTTCCCATGCTACGGACACAACGGACCATCAAAACACACTCATCCAGAATCAACACTATCCATATGTCACACGCACTGCAGCTGTAATCAGAGATCAGAAATGTATACCGGAGGGCTGTATACAGATCTAGATCTCTGATTAAAGGAAGGAGGAAAAGAAAACAAACCACACCTGAGGGTCAGAGCGTGCCAGCACTTTCTTTTTGCTTTCACTGGAATAAACTCAAAAGACTTTCTCTTTGAGGAATGCTTTATGCTGCAGTTGTATGGAAAAGAGCAGCATAAACATTCTTCAAAAGTTATTTTTGTGTTTAAAGGCTACAAGGCCCATGAATGATGACAGAATTATCAGAATTATCAGGGCAAACTGTGTCTTTAAGTCACCGATGTACTGATAACCTCCAGTCTGATTATGAAGCAGATCACACCACTCTGACCACAGTAGAGTTTAAAAGCTATTTGATACCCATAACTATAAGCATCCCTCACAAAAATACTTTTTTTTCCCGAACAGAAAGCCTCATGCATATTAGCTTGCAGACCCATGCACATACTAATAACCAATTTCATGCACAGAAACCCAGAAAGGCGAAGAATGTAAAGCATGAAAAGCATTCAGAAAGGCCAACTGGTAAAACATCACCTTGTGATCCTGAATTTTAAAAAGATCAGGGAAGGCAAAGACATATAATATTCAGTTAGAAAACTACTAATATAAACAAAATGGATAGAAAGTAGTGCTGTGTTCCGAAAGCCTACACAGGTAGCATTTTAATGTCAAAGCAAAGTTTAAAACAAGCTAAAACATTAAAAAAAAAGAATAAATAAGATGAAGTTGTATTTACAGTTGAGGTCAAAATTCACCTTGCAGTATCTGCAAAATGTTAGTTGTTTTACCAAAGTAAGAGGGATCATACAAAATGCATTTTATTTTATTTAGTACTGACCTGAATAAGATGTTTACATATAGTCCACAAGAGAAAATAATAGTTGAATTTATAAAAATGACCCTGTTCAAAAGTTTACATACGCTTGATTCTTAATACTGTGTTGTTGCCTGAATGATCCACAGCTGTTTTTTTTGTTTTTGTTTTTTTTAAAGTGATATGAGTCCCTTGTTTGTCCTGAACAGTTAAACTGCCCACTGTTCTTCAGAAAAATCCTTCAAGTCAAACAAATCAAAAGTTTACACCCTCTGGCTCTTAATGCATTGTTTTCCCTTCTGAAGCATCAGTGAGTGTTTGAACCTTTTGTAATAGTTTCACATGAGTCCCTCAGTTGTCCTCAGTGTGAAAAGATGGATCTCAAAATCATACAGTCATTGTTGGAAAGGGTTCAAACACACAAAAATGCTGGAAAACCAAAGAATTTTCCAAGGACTTTTCTGAAAAACAGCAGGCAGTTGGACAAACAAAGGACAAACAAAGGACTCATGAATAACTATCACTAAACAAAAACACAGCTGTGGATCATTCAAGTAACAACACAGTATTAAGAATCAAGGGGATGCAAACTTTTGAATGGGGTCATTTTTATAAATTCAACTATTATTTTCTCTTGTGGATTATATGTAAATGTATTTTATGTGAAATACCTGATTCAGGTCAGGACTAAATAAAAAAATAACATGCATTTTGTATGATCCCTCTTATTTTGGTAAAATAATTAACATTTTGCAGATTCTGCAAGGTATATGTAAACTTTTAACCTTAACTGTATAATTTCATCCCTCATGAACTGTATTTTTTATAATCCAAATAATGAACCAAGGTTCTCATGGACAGTAAACCTGGATATACTGTATGTAAAAGTATTAAGTAAAAGTAAAAGGTAATCGTAAAGGTATGATTTCTAGACCTGAAAAGTCATGAAAATGAATAAAATTGTTACAAATGTAAGATTTAAAAAAAAAACAACAACAACAAAAACTGCACAAACCACAAAGGTGCGTCAAAATCTATTTTTTTATTATTAAAAATATTACAATATAAATATTATATATTATTTACAATTATTTAATTGAATTACTTTAATTTAAAATAGTTCTACTTTTTTCTGTAAATATGAAAATGAGTAGCTTTTTCATTATAGCATACAGCAGATATGAAAAATCTGGGGGGCCTTTGAATATTGTCTTTGAAAAGCAGAGGCTTTGAAGTCAAAAAAGGTTGAAAACCTATGGGTGCTTTTAAAAACATAGTATTGGCCAAATTCTAATTGCCTTTAATATATTTTATGTATCATATATCATAAATTTAGTTCAGAAGACAATTGTTACGAGCCCCTGCTCTTTCTCTCTCTGTTTTCTTTCCTGAGTGCAGCTGCTAATTGGATGGGGGGCGGAGACTAGTAAAAACACCTGAAGCCTCTGCCTATTTAAGAGCTGCTGGTGGCACTTCAATTGCAACATCATTTGTACAATCAAATCTTAACTTTTTGCCCTGGCCACTGTGGTATGTGTTTCTTGCCCTGGGAACTCTGTTTTGTGTTTGATTTTGGTTTTCCTTATTTCTTTTTGTTTAAGGATGGTGAGTGATCATTTGTTTAGTTACTACAGAGTACATAGAAAGCATAGGTAAGTGAGCTGACCTGGAAGATTTTGTTGTGTTTGATTTCTTCCTCGGGAGATAGGAAGTTTTCTTAATTCTCGAGTAAGTTGTAGTTTAAATTAGTTAGCTCACCAGTCCTTGTTTACAATTTGTTTATGTTTAAATATATTTCTTGCTGTTTTCTATTTTTTGGTCATATTCATATTCATATTCATATCATTTGTACAATAAAATCTTAACTTTTTGCCCTGGCCACTGTGGTATGTGTTTAGAATGGTTTTCTTATGTTGGACTCTAAACAGGGTTGTAACACAATCCAAAAATGAGTTCAATTTAAGATGGCTAACATGCTGAACAAAAATCATTCACTGATTTCTTATTCAAATCTAAAAAGTATCACTAAAAAATGTATTATTTCATGCAAATTTTATGTGTTTTGTATTTTTATGCTTATTAGAATATGGTTCTGTTAGCTTAGCAGCATGCTAATCTAACTCTATCTGTTGTTCAGGCTACACGTGATCATTTCTGGGTCTAAATGCTATATCAGAAGCCAAAAGCAATCAATAATTTCTAATTGCTAATATACTGTACACTAACAGTGTGCTGTAAAAGAATAAATAAATCAATTAAAAAAAAAATATATATATATATATATATATCACATACTAACCAAACCTTAGATGGCCATAAAGTGATTCACCTTTTATGAATCATTAAAATAATGTTGTCAGAGACACCATGACTTTTTAAAAGCGTAGGTTAAATGTTTAATACAAATATACTCTTCTCATAAAGGGCTCAAAGGGTAGACCCTGTTGATAAAACCAGCATATGCTGGTTAGCTATGTTTTGAAGCATGGCAGCTGGTTTGAGCTGGTCCTTAGTTGGTCATGAGCTGGTTATAGACCAATTATCGGGTTGTAAACATTCGGGTTGCGAGTACATCATGGTTGCAGAAAACCCAAGAGAGATAGCCTTTGCGACTAGAAAATTACATGGATACGGTACAAAATTTAAAAAGATTATAGATTACATTGATTAGATGTCATTTTCAAAATGTTCTCTTCATATTACAAGAGCTTGTCACCCAGCGATAAGCACTGTTATTCAACGAAACTGAAGTTAGATAGTGGGATAGTCTTACAGATCCGAAACATGGATTTTTGTGGGCGGAGCCTATTTGGTGTCAGAAAATGACGGTTTTCAAGTGTCAGTCTACAGAGCCATGAAATGGAATAAAAAAATAAAAGATAAATTTGATTTTATATTTCAAAATTCTGACTTTATTCTTGCAATTCCAAGATTATATCTCACAATTATAATGAGGAAAAGCAACTCGTCTTTCTCTTTTTTTCCCTCAGCTCAGAATAGGAGTTTATATCCCACACTTCTGGCTTTTTTCCCCTCAGAATTGACAAATTCACTATTTTTAGGTTAAATTGAGTTACAAAGTCCAAATTAGGAAATATAAACTTGCATTTGCAAGAAAAAAAGTCAGCATTGTGAGATAAAATAAATGTTACGTAAAATGTTAATAGATCTAAAATGTTAATAGATTCACATATGAACAGCATATGTGAATATTATGTAGACCTATTGTTTAAATCAAATTTATGCTTTAAAATAGAGTAATCATAGCAGTTTTCATCAATAGTATGTACGTTTAAACATTTGCACATGCTGTGATACATTGCGATATTGTAAACAAGGCGATATTTCTTGTTTTATGAATAGGAGATAATTAAAAAAAATAAAAACTGTAATTAAGAACACACCACCATATGCAAACCATTCAATGTTATTGAATCAGTTTTTGTGCAGTAGGAGTAAAGGGTGGAAATAAAGTGCTTGCAAGATTCTTTAGTTATTAAATGTATAAAATGTAAGCTTTTATAAACAAAACAAACCATATATATTTTTAGACCCTGCTTTACAATTTAAGTTTACAATTGTAACCATGTCAGATCATTTTGATCTGAACTTAAGAATTACATCTGCTTAATATCAATAAAAAAATAAAGTGCTTACAGGATTCCTAAAGAAAACAAAAGAATTTGTTCTGAGAATTTCAAAAGTTTTGGATTTCTTAAGTTTTTCAGTTTGTAATTATGCTCCGTGTGGAATCGTCAAGACTGCGGCGCGAGCACCGCCTTAACTGCACAAAACAGCCCCACCACGAGAGAAAGCGGCAGGTAGCCGCGCGGCTACCCCACTGTGCCCGGCGTGAAGGCCCTTTCACGGAACGCAGCAAGCTGTGGAATCGCGGCGCGGGCGCCGCCTCGGCTGCACGGGGCGCTTCTGCTGCACAGACGGGTGGCGGCCACGCGGCGGTTCCGCGGCTTGCCGCGTCCTGGAGCGAACCTTACCTCAAAAGCCGAAATGACGCCACACTTTACACTGAGGCGGGAGCAGGAACTATTCTTTCATCCTCCATTAACGCTAACATTAGTGGCGTGCCCTTATGCTAGTATTTCCTGTCACTGTTTAAGTTAGATAAGAAGATAAGAAGACTGCAATCTAGCGGTCAGGATATAAGCTCAAAACGTCATAAATCTTGTATGTTTTTTTATTTATTTTTTTAAATAACGATATTCCGTTTTTGAGAATCGATACAGTATCACCAAACAAAATATCGCGATGCACTGGTGTATCAATATTTTCTTACACCCCTAGTCAGGTCCAGCTTACACCAGCTCAAACCAGCTGCCTTGCTTCAAAACATACCTAACTAGCATATGCTGATTTTTTCAACAGGGGAGACATGGACCCGTGAATATTAAGTATTCCTTATGTCACGATTTAAAAGGATTGGAATTAGATTCGAACCTGGATAGATAAAAAACTGTCAGTCAAGTCAATTTGAGCTCTGTTTGTGTGGCGCAGACGTCCTGTCTTTTTTACGGAGATCCACATCAGTCACTTATAAGTTTCCTTGGTTAGGATCGTTCCTAAAAGTCCGTTGCCTATATGTGACCCTGGACCACAAAACCAGTCATAAGGGTCAATTTTTCAAAATTGAGATTTATACATCACCCGAAAGCTGAATAAATTTGTTAGGATAGAACAATATTTGGCGGAGATACAACTATTTCAATATATGGAATCTGGGGGTGCAAAAAAAAATCAAAATATTGAGAAAATCCCTTTTGAAGTTGTCCAAATGAAGTTCTTAAAAATGCATATTACTAATCAAAAATTAAGTTTTTATATATAGTAGAAATTTTACAAAATATCTTCATGGAACATGATCTTTACCTAATTTCCTAATGATTTTTGGCATAAAAGAAAAATCAATAATTTGGTCCAGGGTCACATATATGCACTAGACAGCTCACTAGGTTTTGGACCAGAGCCTGAGCAAAGAAAAATCAGAATTAAAAATGGACTGCATAAATATCCTACGACCAACCCAAACTCATCATCATGATATTCAAGTGTTCAAAAAAAAGGAGAAAAAAAAAGAACAAAAGTACCATCTGCGAATTTGGGGTAAGAAACTAATCTCAGATCTGAAACTGTAGTGAAACAGACGGCGTTGAGCTAGCAAATGAACTCCTGCACCAACAGAAACAGCAGCTAATGAATATCTCATCACCTCCAAAGGGATTCAACACAACGATGATTTATAATAATGGCCCTTGATAACAATAACATCAATTGATGGGCTCGGTCTCCAGAGAGTGCTGTGTGCAAAACAAAACACAACAACGCTGGAATTTATAACACTTTACATAATTCATCAAAGACGTGAACTAATTTCTGAGGGTAACAAATTCTTTTTGAGGCAAAACGGTGATCCTGTAACTTCAGAGATTCTGGCTGCGGTCAAGGGCTGTTCATTCAGCATGTCCTCTAGTCTTAATTGTACTACACGAACAAAGAAAACGGCAGGGATTTGATCATACATCAAAAATGAATCTGAAATCTTTACTACAGCTTAGCTCACAGCTGTTCATTATTTCAGATTTGCCACAAATGTGTAGGAACAAGGAAATAGACTCATCACACGAACCATTGATTCCCAAACACAGATGATTTGACGTACCTCAGGACTTTTCCTGTTTTGCATGATCTGTTTATCTGAGTCCTTGTTTGCAAAGTATCTGGTGCAGCCGCGATTCAAATACTGAGGGAAACACAAACACACAATGAGGGAAGTTAAAATACATTCATTATCATTGTAAAGCAAATATGCCATCTAGTGGTACATCAACATTTTACTGTAGGCCTGAAATCACATAAACTAAGGTATTATTGGATTTTATTTTTGATAAAATGCTCTGTCACTTCATTTGGCACTTTCTGCAGTTGTGTGCTTTGATACACTCTGTTTGCTATGGTCACGGTTGTCAGATTGCTTTCATTGCACCAATTATAACACAGAGTTTCCTGCTTTCCAGTTTCCTGACGCACAATACAAAGGAAACTGACCCGGAAGTTGTCTGGAGAATTGAGATGAAGCATGTTCCTGACGTCCTCCGATGCCCCTGCGCAAAGTCTGTAAAATATATGATAGTTTCGCTCTTCTGCGCTCTGCATGCAAATCCGAGACTTCTCCAGCAGATAGTGCGAGACAAATCCGCCCACAACTGCATTCTGAAGACACGGTGAACACAATTAGTAACTCTTACCGCGATCATGCTCCTGGTCTTCAATGTATAAGAAAGTTTACCTTTTCATTGAAGTGAATTTCCACAAACTTTCCAAACCGGCTGCTGTTGTTGTTCCTGACCGTCTTTGCATTTCCGAAAGCTTCAAGCAAGGGGTTGGCTGCACAGAACAGACATATTATTTAAAAACAGATTTTGCATCGTATGCAAACATCAAACACCAGTGCAGTATACACAACCAGTTCCCAAGTGTCTTTGGAGAACCTACCCTCAACAATCCTCTCATCTATATCTTGACCTGTTCCATAAGTTGAGGTTAAATACCTGAAATTAAACAGATACAGTATCAAGACATGGTGAAAATAACAAAACTCATTCAACAAAACAAAAAAAATAGTGCCTTGCGAAAGTATTCACACCCCATATTTTTTTTTGCTTTAAAATACTTTATCACATCAGTCTACACTCAATACACCATAGTGGCACAGCAAAAAAAATAAACAGGTTTTTAACATCAAATTTATTAAAACTAAAAAGCTTAAATGATTCCATTGCATAAGTATTCATACCCTTTTCTGGGACAGTTGAGATTTAGCTCAGGAGCATTCATATTGCTTGCAGATGTTACTGCACTTCAAGTGACGTTAACCTGTGGCAAATTCATTTGAATGAGTATGATTTAGAAAGGCACACACCTCCCAGTAAACACCTGAAACACCTGAAAATATATATCAGAGCAAAAACCAAGCCCTGAGTTCAAAACAACTGCTTGCAGAGCTCAGAGCCAGGATTGCATCAAGCCACACATCTGAGAAAGAGTTCAGAAAAAATTCTGCTGCATTGAAGTTTCACAGAAGCATGTAGCCTCCGTTATCCATAATGGAAGAAGTATGAAACAACCAGGACTCTTTCTAGATCTGGCCTCCTGGCCAAACTGAGCAATTGATGGAGAAGTGCTTTGGTTAGACTGATGATGAAGAAGCTGATGGTCACTCTAGTTGAGTTCCATGATCATATGTGAAGATACTGTAGGAGAGACCTACAGAAGGACAAACATCACTGCAGCACTCCACCGACCTGGGCTTTATGGCGGTGTGGCCAAACTCAATCCCCTCCTCGGTGAAGACACATGAAAACCCACTTGGAATTTGCAAAAAAAAGAACCTAAAGGCCCCTCAGACTGTGAGAAACAAGATTCTCTCGTCTGATGAACCTCAATTCAAAGCATCATGTTTGAAGGAAACCAGGGACTGCTTATCACCTGCACAGTATCATCTCAAAAGTAAAGTGTGCCTCATGCTGTGGGGCTGTTTTTCAACGGCAGGGACTGAGGGACTCGTCAGAGTAGAAGAAAAGCTCAATGCACCAAAATATTGAGCCTTAATGAAAACCCGGTCCAGAGCATTCAGAACCTCAGACCGGGCGGAAGGTTCACTTTCCAACAGGACAATGAGCCAAAGCACACAACAAGAGTGGCTTATAGACAACTCTGTGAATGTCCTTGAGTGGCCCAGCCACAGCTTGCGTTTGAACGCAATCAAATATTTCTGGAGAAACCTGAAAATGTGCCCCCATCCAAGGTGACAGAGATTGAGAGGTGAAGAGATGAGGAGAAGAATGGCAGATAATTGCCAAATGCAGATGTGCAACTTAAAAAGACTTGAGGCTGTAAAGGTGCTTCAGCAAAGTACTGAGTTAAGGGTATGAATACTTATGCAATGTACTTATTTCAGGGTTTTTTTTTTTTGTTTTGTTTTTTTATTTTAACGAAGTTGTGACAATTCTGTTTTTGCTTTGTCGTTGTGGTGTATGGAGTGTAGGTTGATGTGGAAAAATAAAGTAATTTAAAGCAGTTTGACATAAGGCAGCAACATAAAACATGAACAAATTAGGGGTACGGATACTTTTGCAAGGCACTGTATTTACTTTGTAATGCAGTAACATTACACTGCAACATGCTACCACTGAATCACTGGAGCAACATGCATTTATTGCACCAAAAAACATTTGACCTTTGACCGATTTAAAGGGGTAGTTTACCCAAGAATGAAAATTCTGTCATTAATTACTCACCCTCATCTCATTCCAAACCTGTAAGACTTTCATTCATCTTCGGAACACAAATTAAGATATTGTTTGATGAAATCTGAGATCTTTCTGACCCTGCACAGACAGCAACGCAACTACCACGTTCAAGGCCAAGAAACGTAGTAAGGACATCATTAAAATAGTCCATGTGACATCAGCGGTTCAACCGTAATGTTATGAAGCTACGAGAACACTTTTTGTGCGCGAAGAAAACAAAAATAATGACTTTATTCAACAATTTCTTACCGTTTCTGTCTATGCAGTGTCAGAAAGCTCTCGGATTTCATCAAAAATATCTTAATTTGTGTTCCAAAGATGAACCAAGGTCTTTCATTTTTGGGTTAACTATCTCTTTAATGCACCCCTGCTGTATTAAAGTATTCATTTTTGACCCAAACTTTAGAATGGTAGTGTGCATGCTAACATGATTTAAAGCCAATTGTAAACATTATAGTCTGACTGTTGCTGATGTAAGTGACATAAAAACCACCTGCTGAAGAATAATGTACAACTGTTATGGATTTTACATCTTGTAACACTATTACATCAGTGGAAAATTTACCATCAGAAGAATTTTTTTCTCTTCAAGATTTAGTCAAACGCATGTGGAAAAAGCCACATATCAAGTCACACAAATGAAAACCACAATGGGTTTTCAATATATTTTCAAGAAATATTTCACCAGGTATAGCAAAAACGAAAAACCTGTATGCAAGCGTTTTCGTCATTACATGAATTGACACTTATCATACCTGAGAACAAACTTTGTGTTTTCCGTTTTTCCAGCACCCGATTCACCAGACACAATAATGGACTGACTCATCTTCAGAACCCTCATGTCTCTGTAGGCTTTATCCGCTGAGACAGAGACAGAGAAAGAGACAGACATTTGTTAAAATCGCTGTCAACATTGTAGCTATCTAAAAAAAAATAACTACAAAACACTTTGAACTGAATCCTCAAGTGTCCTATTAGACAGATGTTCAAATGCCCACTCACCAATAGCATAGACATGAGGAGGAAGTGTCCCCAAAGAGCGTCCCTGATAGCTTTTAATGGTCTCTGGGGAGTAGAGTTTAGGGATGTCGAAATATGGGTTCACAGCAATCAGGATGTTAGCAACAGACGTCTGAAATGAAACACACACATGCTCAGAGATCATATAAAACGTTCATTATCAAGTGTGTGATTGTGTATTCGCACTCATCCATATTTTGGACAAACAGTTCAGTCCCAACAGTAGTTGATGTTTTAACTGCTGTCATTCAAAGCCTCACACTTTCAGGTTAGCTGCGCCGTGTGGAGCGGCGCTACCTCACAGGACCTAATTAAGTGCATTGGGCAACTTGATAGCGTCTGGGCAGGATTAGCTGGGTCATCTGAGACGTGCAGTCACACTAGGGCAGGGCCTGGGCCTTCTCCTGACAGGCTCAGGCGCTGTGCTGATGAGCGTACGCTGACAGCGGGACTGCCGTCTCTCAGATGAGAGGCTAATAAGGGCTACTGGAGCACGACAATAACATGCCCATCAGCTCTGTACCTACAGGCATGCCTGCCAATGAGATGTAAGGGGTTTAGCATGAATCTGGAAGTCCTACACTGCCCTGAGGTGATCGTTAAGCAATGTATTTGAATGCGTCATGGATTTTTTTTTTTTTTTGTTAAAATTTAAAATGCTGTTTCATTAGGGTTTAATTAAACAGAAAATCAATTTGTTACACATTTTTAGGTTATGGGTGTAATTTAAAATGCTCAGCTTAGCATCCAGAGTCAACTCCGTGGTAGGCTCTGTGGTGCTTGAAAAACATGGATCTGTTTATTTGAGTGTCCCAACCTGCTTAACATAGCAACACTGGCTCTAACAATGGTGTGATTATTGGGCAGGACTGTCTGTTTGTCCAACCAATGAAAAATGGGGAGACAGCTATAGAGCAACAGTGAAGACTCTACAGCTGGGTTTTTTTTTTTTCATGAATTTTTCCCGATAGAGATTTTTAAAAAGTCTTTGTCAAGTAAGGAATAATGCAGGGCTAGCTGTGCACTAAACGATTTTAATGCAAGATGTGGAGGCAAAGAACCTCCATAGAGTGCATTAACATGTTTATACAACAGTTCTTTCTGGTTCTTGAATCTGATTGGCTGAGAACCTTTTCCAGGCGTGCGATATTCTAGTGATAACAGAACACCAACCGTTTCATCATTTGTATCACGCCGCTTGCAGTATTTCTCATAGCGAGTGTCATGGCAGATGCCTAAATCCAAATGTCATAAATAATACTGTTTTTGTGTCACAGAATGTAGTTTAAAGATTTTTTTGAATAAGAATGTACTTTAGAAAAATGTGCGCTATTGAATGTCTGTGCGGAGTGTGAAAGCTGAATAGTAGTGCGCTACTGCATTGCAGATGGAGGCGCGGGTGTGGTCACTTGCTCTTAAAATACTCCGTAATTTTTGGTCATATAGATTTAATATATAGAAGATTAGATATAGAAAGAATTACAACTTTCGAATCTGTAGACTCTACGTTTATTTGTGTGCACTCACAATGACAACAAAACATGCTTTTGTAAAAAACATTAAAGCAAACAGGATGCTCTTTCTGCTTTCTCCCTCTCAGTGAACTTGAGCGCGAAACTTTGAAGCTCCATGTATACTTGCCTTACAGACATGCAAAATACATCTACAGAGAGTGAAAAGTCTACTTTTAAATGAACCAATTTAAATAGAAAACAAATATTCTCAGATTATGTAATCCGTATGAAACATGCATACAGGCGCTTCACTTCTGCGGAGATGACGAGTTGGTGTTACAGACTTCATCTCTTAAGTGAAAACAAAGTAAGCACTAGTTTATCAATAAATTATTAAAATATTAATGCAGTCTCCTTGCTATTTTTCCCTGACACATACATAATTATTATATCTGACAGTGTGGCAAGCTTTTTTGAGTGCGCTTGAGCGCTTATTAGGTTATGCAGGAAATTTAATGCTCATTATTATGATTTATAAAGTTTATTAATCAATGTATGACTAATAGTCGACTAATGCTTAAAATGAACGACTACTAGTCGACCAAAAAAAATCTTGTGTCAAGGGCAGCTCTAGCTTCAACGTTTTCAGTTTTTATGAGTGAGTCAGCAGTAAAGATTTTTATATTGAAAATAACTGAAACTGGGTTGTAAACAAGGAAGCTATTTTTACTTTCAACAACACCTTGTAAGACACAGCCAACAAATGTACTGAGCAGCGCTGTCATCAGAAATCACCCTTAACAGATAAAAGGATAGTATGACAAAGATATAGCTTCAGCGGACATTCAAACTAATGTTTTATTGTGAATATGAGACTGAGCTGAAGGATGAATAATGTATCAGATGCAGGTAATCACACTCGCTCAGTCCATCTCTCTCTCATAATACAGTAAGCTTTTAATACAATAATACAGAAACCTTTAATGACGCAACTTAATGTTCCTATTGTTACTGGTTCTAAAGTGACGTTTTCGAATTAGTAACGGAGGCTTGGGCTCAGATGTTCTAAACCATAACACAAACCAGCCTGCCATAAGCCTTTACTACAGAGATCTTTTAGTATGATTTGCTCTTTAGAGATTCATGGGTAATGGGTAGTTTTTCCATCAAGAATTCCACTGTTAAACATGATTCTTTTAAAAACAGGTTGAAATAATGTGGACTGATGGCTTCAACAAAAGCATATACCATAAATTAAAAACCTTGGAGGTCACAGTAGGTTTGTGTCAGGGTTCTGCTCCTTGTTTCCAACACCCTCTTGTTAGCCCTCGTTGAGTCCTTGTTAGTTTAATTGCTCCCTCCTGTTCCTTGTGTGTCTTCCTACCTATTTATAGTTCCTCTTGTCCTCTTGTATTCGCCGGATCGTAGTCATTCTCACCCTCACTATCACTGTCTTTGTTTCTGTCTCTGTGGATGTGGCTGAGTACGTCTTCCTCCCCTCTTGTCTGGTTGGTCTTGTGCCCTAGTCTTGTCTAGTCCCTGTCAAGTCCTGTGTATTCTATGTTCTTGTCTTAATTTTTTAATTTTAGCATTCTTCTAAACCTTTCTAATCCCGGTCTTGTTTGCATTTTTGGCTATTTTTAAGTATTTATGATGTTAATTTAGTAACCATTTCTTACTTATTTTGTTACCTTTATTTTTTTGTTTGTTTGTTTGTTTGTTTGTTTGTTTATTCCCCTGCCTGCATTGGAGTAACTTGTGTTCCTGTGGAGCCTTGTTCTGTCTTGTCTTGTGTTGATAATTCCTGTCCTGACCTGTTCCTGCCCGCTGGTTCCCCTTGCCTGGCACCTTGTCTGCTCCAGAGTCCACAGCTAACAAGTATCTGAGCTTAGCTTGCTCAGCCCTCTCCATCTGCCTGGTCTTGCCGTTCCCTCTGCTGCCAGTGTATTCTACCAGTTAATCTCTGAGGCTGTTCCAGTGGTCTCCCCTAGCTGTCCCGTTGTCTACTATGTTCCTGCTGTTTTATCACCTGTGCACCTCACTACCTCTTGTGTCAGTCTGTTTTGTCAATAAACCCTAGTCACTGACTCTGCATTTGGGTCCTCCTTCCAGATCCCTGACACGTTTTTTTTTAAGTGTTTATAAGTAATTGTTAAAAATCAATTAAACTTTTACTTTGTTGAAAGATTTCTGTGTGAGCAGATCTTCATCCATCACTACACTATTGACAATAAACAACGGACCTTTTTTATCTGCAAAATTTTCCTAATGTGAGCACACCCCAATTCTGCAAAACAGGACCGTGCTTATGTTACGAGTTGGCAGTGTATTTGTGTCGTTTTAGCCTTGAAAAATGGCACAGAAATGATGGAAAACGAGAATTCTGAACAAGGATTTGACTTACATAGATCAAGTCTTTGCTGTAACGGACACGGATGTTGTTCAGAAGAGTGGCCTCATTTAAATACATAAGAGAACCTGGAAGTAAATATGTAAATGTATAAGTGAATATATTCTAAGTAAATACGATAATATCATTGAACATCATGAGCTTAAATATTAAACAATACTTATGGCTGATGCAAATAACTAAGTCATATACTTACAGTTGTCTTCAACATGTTTGTTCACATCGTCCTCAGCAGGAAAGACTTGACTGATGGGAGCCAGGAACGTCTGCAAAGTCAAAACGAGTAGTGTCAACTTTGTGACCTGTGGCCAAATGAAAAACCTGGCCCAACAATAACTCCCCACATTGACCTATTTCACTATTTATCCATATTATTAAAAGCGCACACCATTTACGACCACACAGATGATTAATGGGACCAAAAACAAGTAGATGATGGCAGCCGTTTGTTCTCTCATTTCCGACTCTGTCTGGTTACTTTCAGTGAGGTGTAAAGCTATAAACACTCAAGGTCTTCATACATTACGACTGCGCAAATGACACCGAAGAGCGGTGCTAGGTCAGCCATGATTGATTGTGTCTAATGGCGGCCATAATGCGGAGAAGAAACAGTAAAGTCATGTTAATGTGAAAGGTGAGAACGTAAGCTGTGAAATCCATTACATGACACATTATAAGACACCCAAAACTGCCCATCACGCCAGGGTGTTATTCAGAGCGAGATGAGACAGGATGACCTTTCCCAGAAAACCCATCTCAGCCCTGCTGACTTTCCTGCTTTAGATTATTCAACTCTCTCACTTTTATATAAGCCATTTACATTAGGAAAGTTATTATCTGCCTCAATGTCACGGATATCATCTACCGCTTTGACCTAAAAAACACAAACAACCTTGATATATTCAAGTGGGAACTTCTCACACATTGTTTACCTTTGCTTAATAAAAGCTAATGTGCCAATAGCTATGTTTCCATTCAAAGCTGCAACTTTAAAATTGGAATTTTGCATACAACATTTTGCGAATAAAGCACTGTTTCCATCCAACAAGATAAAGAGAACAAAATTGTCACTTCCTGATAAACTGGCCCAAATATCACTAAGAAAAATAGGAGAAGCCACTGAATATAATAATTTTCATATATAATAAATTACTTGTGTCTCAAAGCGAGCAGATGAATAAATGTATGCTTTTTGCCGTGTAAGTTCTGGGAGGCAATTATACAGAAATACTCTGACGACAGACTTTGCCTTTGTGTTTTAGAATGACCAAAACATTTGAGATCCTATCGTCCTATCATGCAGTCACATGACTTTTTTAAAAAGCATAGAGGAATTTATCCGGCAAATGCATTTCCACCTCCTGTTATTCGCATGAACTCTTTTTCGAAGTCAAAAACCACCTCAGGCGAGCATAAATACTATTTTGCGAATTAAGTTTTTTTTGTTTTGTTTTTTCAAATTTTCAATCACTTGTCTCTAATGCGATACTTCAAAATGACAAAAAAAAGAGAGCCAATAATGAAGAAAATAAAATCTATAGTTTTATAGTTCTTAAAAATGTACTTTTTGTATTCATGTTGGTTTCATATGGTTTTGAAAAAATTAAAAAAAAAAAAAAAAATTCTGCATTTTTAATTATAATTAAAATGTGCTATTTAAAAATAATTTCTTTACACTCATTTCTTTTCACTTTCACTTTTTGGTTCCTTTCCTTTGACTGAATGGTTCTTTGTGGAACCAAAAATGGTTCTTCTATGGCATCGCTGAGTGTAAGGTAAAGGTTTTATGAATACTATAATTTATTTTTATTAAAAAAAGAATTCATTTTGATAATTACATATGAATATGTGTATATATATATATACACATACAAAATTATTATTTTTTTGTTTTTTCCAGAGACTTATTGCCCTTGACACAGAGTCTGCAGCTCCCATCTATGATACTTTCCTGTTCTGTTTTTTTACTTGCATGTGTCTGCACCACATTCTATATGATATAATATTAACATCACCATGAAATCAAATTGGACTATACTAATTTTTATGGAATATTGCAGTGTTTATTATAAATAATTTATCCGGGCACATCTTTACTTTTTTTTTTTATTCATGTGCCCTTGTAATTTTTAATCAAAATAACTTTGCTTCCTGCTTGCAACAACCTCTCTTCTCATCTCTGATGACATGACCAACAGCACGAGGGACAGGACAACAATCAATCACCTTTAGCAATCTGTCACTCACTACGATCTCAGCAATTAGCAAATGATAACAATCTAATCGATTCCTGGATATATGGGAGGAAAAAACAATTGCAACTTTTACTTCACACCAACTGTAATGAGCAAGTTTATTGTTTATTTTATGTTATTTTTTAAATAATATTAAAATATTACACAGAACTAATATTAACCTAATTTTAGAAGCTATTTCAGGAACCCCATGATTTAGAAATTAAAAACATGCTCATCAAAACAGAACCATATTTTAAGTCATTGCATGAAAGTATGAATTGCTTTCTTTTTTTTTTTTTTTAACATTGTCTTTATAAAGTTCTCCAAATTGGCACAGAAAATTCCTTTAGCAAATATCATGTTATCATGTACAATAATATATGTGTATACATATATATATATATATATATATATATATATATATATATAATATGTATTTCAGCATATACACTGCCATTCTAAAGTTTGGGATAAGTAAGATAATGTTTCTAAATGTTCTAATGTTTTTAAATAATTATCTTAGACTCATCAAGGCTGCATTTATTTGATTAAAAATACAGAAAAAAAAACTGTAATATTGTGAAATATTATTACAGTTTAAAATAATGTTTTTTTATTTTATTTTAATATATTTTAAAATATAATTTATTCATGTGATACAAAGCTGAATTTTCATCATCATTACCCCAGTCTTCAGTGTCACATGATCCTTCAGAAATCATTCTAATATGCTGATTTTATTATCATTGTTGGAAACAGTTGTGCTGCTTAATTTTTTATTTTATTTTTATTTTTATTTTTTTCACAGAACCTGTGATTCTTTTTTCAGGATTCTTTAATGAATAAAAAGTAACAAAGAACAGCATTTATTCAAAATAGAAATCTTTCCTTACAAAGTCTTTAGGTCTTTCCTTTAAGTCTTTGCTATCACTTTTTATCAATTTAACAACCTTGGTGAATAAAAATATTAATTCTTTTCAAAAAGAATAAAAACAAACATGTATATTGTGACAAAAGATTTCTATTTTAAATAAATGCTTGTTCTTTTTATCACAGGTTCCAACACAATATAAAGCAGCACAACTGTTTTCAACATTGATAATAAATCAGCATATTAGAAAGATTTCTGAAGGATCATGTGACACTGAAGGCTGGATTAATGAATCAATTCAGCTTTGCATCACAGGAATAAATTACATTTAAAAAAAATTTCACATATCTAAAATATTTAACAATATTATTGTTTTTTCACAATTTTTGATCAAATAAATGCAGCCTTGATTAGCATAAGAAACTTCTTTAAAAAATAAAAAAAATAAAAATCTTACTGATCCCAAACCTTTGAACAGCAGTGTACATTAACATGTTTTAATAAATAAGAAAGAAAAAAGAAAAGAAAAAAAGGAGTGAAAAGATGTGATGATAGTAGGGTTAGAGTTTAATTATTGCTGTCTGATTAAAACTATTAATAAAAGGTCTCCATAAATCATGTCTTCTTTTTAAAATACAATCAAATCTTTTTGAGTTACAGGTGCTGCATAACATCTTTACTCAGGGAAGTGGAGTGAGGTGGATTTTGTTTTGTTTCCATTTGAGCAGAATTAATCTGCAAACTATCCTATGCACGTGTTTAGACAGCTCCACATTGTCACTTCTGACACCAAAATAGCCAGGACTGGGACTAGGTCTATTGGTATGAACACATTTCTGAATAAATAACTAGATCCATAAACAACAGACAACACATCACAGCAGGAATTATAGTTCCTAAGGATGAAGCCTAACCCTAAAATACACCTTACACCACTTTTAGACAAGAGAATGTCCTCACAAGTCCATTTTGGTTTATCATTTTCAGAAATATCACACACAGTGCTACAGTCTCTAAGGGAGCAACGTGTAAGCAGCTGAGACACAGGTGGCTTTTTTCGTCTAATGAACCTGCCCTGAGTGTAACGTGATCTGCACACCTGCAGCAGGTAGAGCTCATTGCTTATTCAAAGCCCCTGCAAGTGACACCCTTACATGGCACAGCACTACATGTTCTCACATTTTACCTATTGCTCAGATACCTGGAGGCCTTTTATACACATCATGAAGTTAATCAAGCGTGTGGTGGGAAAAACTCAGCAGCACGTCAGCAGAAACGCTGATCACGTGATCGCCTGAGGCACTCTGGTCTCAGTGGAGCGATAGGGCATCGAAGGTGCTTAGCAACTAAGCTAAGTTTTCCCTCTGATGAATGCATAAGGCATGATAACGTGGCGTAAAATCAATGGCCTGCTTGGTCATGGGTTAAATGCTAACAGGATGCATTTCAAGGGCAGTAAAGCTGTCGTCTTACCTTTCCTCTCTGATTTAGAGGTTCTATGGTGAGCGCATCCGCACCGATGTCCACTATCATGCCCAGCTGGAACCCGTCGGTTGGGTGGGGCGCCCACACAGGCTTCCCATCCTCCATTGCACCCCGTAGCTACACCGCAGCTCTGCAAGACACACACACACACACACACACACACACACACACATTTAAAAACTGACTGGGCTGACTGTATGCAAAGCTTGTCCAACAGAAAAGTAATTGTTTTGTTTAACACAAACCATGCGCATGTAAACAAAATGTCTTTTAGAATGCTGCAAGTGAAGGTCGACAAGGTTGTCTCTAGTACAGATGATGGTAATGATAACAACAAAACATCTTGTTACATTTAGCCACTTCAAAGTCTTGATATGCATAATGTACAAATGCACACTGAAACAAGATCTCTGAAGACAATGTGAGTGGTGCTTTCCCATGCAAATCTTGCTGCCGCAATGTTGCAGTGTTCAGAATGATTGCTGGAGAATTGTTAGCGTGTCCTGGGAGGTTGCTAGGTCATTCCTAGGGTGCTGTTAAAGGGATAGTTCACCCAAAAATGAAAATTACCCAGTGATTTATTCACCCTCAAGCCAACCTAGGTGTATATGAATTTTTTCTTTCATCTGAATACAATTGGATTTATATGTCCGGGCTCTTCCAAACTTTATAATGTCAGTGAATTTTGATGTCCAATAAAGTGCATCCATCCACCATAAGAAGTGCTCTACACACCTCCAAGCGGTTAATAAAGGCCTTGTGAAGTGAACTGATGTATTTGTGTAAGAAAAATATCCATATTTAAAACTTTCTAAACTTTAATCTCTAGCTTGTGCTGTGATACGCGTTTTCACAGGAGAGTGGCGTTCAAGCGGTTGACGTAGAACGTAGACGTAGCGTAAACTCTGGTGAGAATATGCTAGTCTCGTGAGAACCAAGTTTTGTTTACAACAAAGGAAAACCAGTCTCTCTTGGCTTATATCAAAATCCTCCAACATTTTTCTTTACAAATCCTCATTTTGTACTTCTAATACGTGATTGGTGTTTTGTTTTTTTTCTCTCCTCTGCGTTTCCGCGTTTGTAATTTCTCACCAGAGCTTACTATGCTTACGTCCTACGTCACCCCCCCCCCATTTTTGTGTTTACAACTGTGACAACAAGTGCTTATCAGGATCAACTAAACGCTGGCTTTTCAAAAGTATGTAGAAATGTAAAGTTTGCGGCATAGAATCTTTAAAATATGTCCGAGAGTTTTTCCAAAGACTACAGAATACCCAAGACTTGTCACTCATATAGTTTTGAATGGGAAAAGATGCAACGCTAATTATGGCCGCAAAGCCCCGCCTTCTTAATGAAAGAGCCAATCGTTGACTAGTAAAGTCAGCGCATCACTGCAGCTGCTGTTAGTCCCGGTTGCTATAGAAACAGTCAGCGTTCTGAGACGTGTGCTGGCTGATCTCGCCTGAAAAATAAGCTTTTTTTAACGCTATTGGAGCATAAGGAACAATATTTATCAGGCAGTTTTTTGTCAGATTTCATTGGTGATTTTAAATATAAAAATTTAATCGTAAGCTTGGTGAACAGTTTTGGGGAATTTGATGTTTCCCCATTCAAATAGATGGGAGCTGCACTTGCCTGCCCAAGGGGCGTTTCAAAGATGGCCGCCGAGTGAAATTACTTGCCTTAAAGGGACTTTGGTTTTACACACCGGTCTGTTATTGTGGCGACATTTCCACACCCCTAAACATGATGCAGCACAATACGAAAAGTGATTGGTTGCTGTACCTGTCAGTCACATGGCCTCTTGGGCGGGCCTTGGCCATTCAAAGCAGCCAAAGTTCCCAGACCTTCTGCTGTCAGTCTGAAGGTCTGGCTACACAAGACTAGCCATGAAGTAACTGTTACCCACCACTTGTCCACCATGGTATAATAAATGAATAGTGTCCACACACAAAAAATGCTGGGTTATTATTTTTTTTTTACTCAAAGACTGAGTTCAACCTGTTGGGCCATTTTATTGGGTTGTTTTTAATATTTTTACCCAGGTGCTGGGTAGCTTTTTTTGTAAGTAAGCTGCTGGGTCATTTTTAAAGAGTTAATAAATACTGGGCTATTTTTTTCTACCCAACCGCTGAGTTGAGCCTGTTTCTGATGAAACAACCGAGTTGTTGAGTTAGTCGGTGGGCGGACTTTTGCAAGAAAGCGGTTCACAGCGCCACCGATTTAGTGCACTTCTTCAGTGAAATATAGGTTTGTTTACATTTTATTTCATTTACAAAATCTTTACTGTGTTGTAAATCATTCTATTTTATGCAACGCAACATATAGGGATAGATGTCAGTCAGCTAAATGTATCAGCCGCAGTCGTTTCACATGATAAAAACACCTTTTGTCTTACACAACACTAACTGATTTTATTCATTATAATACTAAATTTGATTTAATTTGATGTTAAAATATGTTCTCTGATGTCAGTACCATTTTTTTTATGGGCAGGTTATGAAGACAGTCATGGCATCTTTCAGCCACGAATGAAACCGACGAACAGTAGCCCATCACCGGCTTAGATTTCGGTGAAAAGTGATTACAGAGAACAGCTGAATACACTTAAATTAAAATGCGACTTTTAAATGTTACATTTTTTGTTTATAAAATGATTGTTAAACGATTTTAATGGTGTGTAATAATGTAAACTATGCTGTATTCACCCAAAAAAATTCAATTTGTCAAGTATTTTGGTCCATGGATATTCTTGCTTAATAATAAATATGCATCTTTTGATTATTGCTGTTGCCTCTATAATTCTTCTGCATGTGATTTTTAGTTTCCAGCCCATTTTAAGCCAGCAATATAGCAATTTTTATTTTTTGTAGCAATAGCCAAAAATACAGTGTATTGGTCAAAATTACCAATTTTTCTTTTATGCCAAAAATCATTAGGATATTAAGTAAAGATCATGTTCCATAAAGAAATTTTGTAAATGTCTTACTGTAAATATATGAAAATGTAATTTTTGATTAGTAATATGCATTGCTAAGAACTTCATTTGGACAACTTTAAAAGCGATTTTCTAGATTTTTTTGCACCCTCAGATTCCAGATATTCAAATAGTTGTATCTCGGCCAAATTTTGTCCTATCCTAACAAACCATACATCAATTGGAAGCTTATGCTTTATCCAGCTTTCAGATGACGTATACATCTCAATTTCAGAAAAACTGACCCTTATGACTGGTTTTGTGGTCCAGGGTCACATTTATTATAACATCTGGAAGTAAGTAAAATCAGTCGCTGTGGGCGGGGCCTAAGCAATGTGATGTCACATTGTTTAGAGAATCAAAACTGCATGCCTGGTGAGAATGGTTTGGTTTAATAAGGATTAAAAAAAGAAAAAGTGGGTGGATTTTGCATAATACATCACATCCTTTCAGGTGGTCACACACAGTCTTGGCTGCAAAACCTGAAATAATTCATTACATCCAAAGCTTAAATTATATCCAAAAAATGGCACAAGCATTTGGTCAGAACGTCACAAAGCTCCTGCACATTGGAAATGAATGACTGTCATTTTCTGTCATGGTTCTGTCATTTATCAGAGATAAAAAGGACAGCTTTAGTGGTTTCTGAGTGGTTGCTAGGCCTTTTCAGGTAGTTGTTTATTGGCCTAAATCAAGATTTCATCACATCATTCATCTTTACTGATCAGATGTCTACTGAATCATGAAATACCAAGTGTAAACACTCTCCAAGATGCAAGAAGGATAGCAATATGATCACTCAAACTCTAAACTCAAGACGTGGTTTGAGACATACAACAGACCCAGTTCAATCGATCTAAAATGCAATCTGGTTATTTAGGCCACAAATACTAACATTACTCTTTTAGAAAGGAATAAAGTCAGCATACAGAACTCTGGGATCCCCACAATCAACAAAGCAAGCCCTTAAACAATGTGTATGGGAATTTTATCCTTTTTCAATCATCTGTTGTTCAATCATGAGTTGAAAATTGGGGGTCGGCTGATGTGTTTTTCAGGGCCGATACCGATACCAATTATTATTACAAATCAAGTAGACTAATAACTGATATTCAGAATATGTCTGGGGTAAAAATAAAAATTAATGTCAAAATTAAATTTAAAAAATTCAAAATTAAGAATAACAGGGTGCTGACAAAAACTTTCTTTAAATGCTTTTAACTTATTTTATCTGCAAATCGGTTTTGAAAATGACCGATAACCATAAAAATGCTTCATAACGGCACCGATAGTCAGCCCATCCATACTGAAAATCATGCAGTTTGTTCAAATTCCATACTCTAAGTATAAACAATATTATTTGCGATGCATGTACAAGCATACAACACTATTAGGGCTGGGTATTGTTCAAAAATTTGATATCGATGCCGATGGCGATACCTTGACTTCGATACCGATTCCTGAACGATACTTTTTTTTGATACCAATTTTATGAAATCAATTTTAACAAGATTACATTATCTCAGAATATATTCTTTTTCAGCTTATTGACATTTATACAGATTCAGAGACTCCTGAGCCACTGCACAAAGGATCAAAATATATCCAACACAATAAATCAGTGAAAATAATTTTAATAAAGCTCAAAAAGTTTTCAGTTTACACATCTGTTAGGCTACATTCATACTAGTGCATGTTCATTTTAAAATGCACACCTCAGACAGAATCATAATTTCTACTCATTTTCCACTAATTTACTGACAAGGACATAACATATTTCAAGAACATTACATGGCCAAAACACACATTCTACGGCAAACAGAAGTTATTACAAACACTCGTTGGTGGTTTAAAATGAGTTTCGAGAAAATGCGGAATATAAATCTTATTTATTTTCTTATGTAGCATCATGCTACAGTGTTCATGAATGGTCACGTAACGCTTATTTCGGTCGTGTAGTATGGACAGATATCTTTTCTGAAATGCCTGTATGGATGACAATTGTTTTAATTTTTTAAACAAAAACGCACCAGTGTAAACGTAACCTTATATCTAAGGGGGTTGTACGTTATTGCTTTTACGTTACAGCCTCACGTTACAGCCACAGTGTAACCGGTGTAAACTAGCAGTTGTGTTCGACTTTGTCGCGGCTCTGCGCAGGATCAAGAGAGCTATAGAGAGCAGACTTCTTCGTATGCTTTCGGATTGCTCTTGCGAGGAAGGTTTGTTGCTGCGTCGACCAAAGCGCGCGCACAAGCCGCGCTCAAACTTCAAATTAGTTGAACTTTTGCCACTGCGCTCTGAAGGGCTGCATATTCCACGTTTCAGTGTGAAAGCCGCCGATCTGCTTCTAGTCGAACACACATAGGCTTATTGGCAGTCTTATTGGCACACTGACGTTTACGAGATTAACCCTTTAGGTATCAAAGTTTGGTACCAAACGACAAGAGGTTTTTCGATACTCGATGGTATCGAGGCATTTCGATCCGTGCCTAAAAAGTATCGAACTCGGTACCCAGCCCTAACCACTATGGTCTGATTGGTCAAAAAGTAAAAGCATCTAATGATGTTTTGAAAAATTAGGCCACTGTGGCACAAATGTGCCATCTACTGTGGTTCATAGACTTTTCAACAACAGCAGCTCTATTGAGGTAGTTTAGTTTCCTGGCTTGTTGCTCCATATGTTTGTTCAATGATCTTGTTATTCCCTTCAGGTATGGGCTTATCCTGTAATAGCGGATTGACGCTACGGCTCTCTGAGCCATCTTTATCTGCACAGACTTTCCTCTTGAGAGAACAGTTGGTGGCCCTATCTGATCTCTCTCTGATCCAACAATAAACCATAGACTTCTTACAGTGTTCAATATAATTCCCTATTAAGATCAGGTGATTTATCTGAAGCAGTGGATGACATCCACGAGATCCACTGAGGGCCGCAGACTACATGACCTGTAACCGAACTGCTGTCAAAGCCTACAAAAGTAATAATGGCTAATCACAAGGGCGCTATTATACCTGACAAGACTACAGCACCGACTTCACGTCACAGACGTCGACTGTGTGAGTGAGGCAGGACGTGATAACCGCTCCAGGTTTGGTCCAGGGTAACATTTCCCATTCTCTGGCACTCTGACGATGGCCCGGTCCCAAGAGCTCCCCACGGCGCAATTATCAATTGTCAAGCATGCTAACTAACCTCATTATATGCTCAGAAGTGTATCTGTGCCATCACTCGAGTCTCACATGAGTCTTTTGAAAGGAACAAAGAATTCAGAACAAGGCTTGGGTATATGCTTCTGTTCTAAAGCATTGCTCATCAGAAAACTATCTGGCACGTTACTCCACGCCGAATGCTCGGGTCTGTGCTGGATCAGACTTGGGAAATGAGATGTTTGATGTGATGTACTAAAACATAATTAGGGCGATGCAGAAAACACCGATGGAATCATGGAATACAGTCATTAAAATGGAATTTACTGTATCACACAGAATCTGCCAAATTTTGGATGAATAAATCAGAAGTAGGTCACTTGAATCAAAACACGATATGGACTAGTGTCTGTGAATATAAAGCTGCAAAAATAGCATTTAAATATGAATCCTGCATATTCTGATAATAATTTCTTCATATCATATACAAACAGAAACTTACAAAATAAAATAAAATGAGTTTAGATTAACTTGAAAAACTGATGACAATGTAAAAACGTGAAAGGTAAAAACAGTATTTCTGACAAAAAGAAAGAAAGAAAGAAAGAAAGAAAGAAAGAAAGAAAGAAAGAAAGAAAGAAAAGTATAATAATATTTTTTATTAAATCAATTAATTAGAGATGCTTTTGATTATTACAATTTAATGAAACCATTAAAATGGAATCCAGGAAATTTATGGAAAACACAGAATTTGGTAAAAATAAAACTGAATTTGAGAAAAAAAAAAAAAACATTTCATAGGGCTTTAAAAATGTCATTTTTTAATTGCTGTTAAATTGTGTAAGAACTGCTCTGAGAATTTTCCATTTCTTTCGAGAAATCTTTATATCATATACAAACAGAAACTTAAAGGTCTTCACGGCAACCCTTCAAAACAAAAGCTCAGATTAATTTAAAGAAACGATGACAGAAAAATATTACTAAATGTAATAATAGTACTACTACTAATAATAATAATAATAAAATTATTATTAAAACATTATTTTAAGGAATATTTCACAGAATTTATTTACCAGAAAAATGTAAAAATACAGTATTTCTAAAAAATATATATATAATAATAAAATAATAATAATAATAATAATAATAATAAGAAGAAGAAGAAGAAGAAGAAGAAGAAGAAGAAGAAGAAGAAGAAGAAATATTCTTTTATTAAATCGATAAATTAAAGATTGTGTATGAACTGCTCTGAGAGTCACTTCATGAGCATTTTAACCATTTCTTTTGATAAATACTATCTACATATCATATACAAACAGAAACTTAAAGGTCTTCACAGCAACCCTTCAAAATTAAAGTTCGGATTAACTTGAAGAAATGATGACAGAAAAATGTAATGTTAGTACTACTACTAATAACATCATTATGAAAACATTATTTTTAAGGAATATTTACCAGAAGAAAATATCTACCAGAATTTATTTACCAGAAAAATGTAAAAACACAGTGTTTTTGAAAAGCAAGGATACTGCTGTTGATTATTACAATTTAATGAAACCATTAAAATGGAAATCAGAAAATTAATAGAAAACACAGAATTTAATAAAAACAAAACTGAATTTGAGAAAAACATTAAATGTATTTCATAGGGCTTTAAAAATATATATTTTTTTTTGTTAACTGCTGTTAAATTGTGTAAGTTTTATGATTTCTGTTAATTAGACATGTTATTGTTTGTTTTTTTTGTTTTTTTTTTTATTTAACCAAGGAACCATGGAATTTGAGGAACAAATAAAACAGATTTCATAGGGGCCTACATACTGATATGTTGATTATGTTCAAATTGCAATGTGCATTTTTCTACAGTAGTTAAAAGTGGTACTAAACATTCTGTCCAAAGTTGCATGACTTGATTTTTCCATGAGAAAAAAATAATCATTTTATGTAGACTGGACACACAAAGAGCATTTTAAGCCAATTATATACTTTTAGGAAAGCATAACTATGCAGATATTGTTTTTATTCATGATCTTTTAAGATCATATTCAAGTCTACAAATGACAACTAAAGAACAGAAAAATTAATAATAGTGTAATAATTTATAAAACATACTTATTTAAAATTATGAAAATTTCATAACTCTGACTCTTTTCAGTGAGGTGGTGTGAACCAACATTTGTGAACTCCACCTTGAGATCCATGTGAGTGAATAACTATTGTTGATGCTGATTTTTTTTTTTTTTTTAATTAAATGTAGTTCCTTGTTTACACTAAGTTATTATGAAAGCTAGCATCTGATGAGGATGATTCCTCACTGATACATGCTACAACCACACATCCAAGCTCTTATTTGTGACTTTAACACAGTAACACACTATTTATCAGATGCAACCCTAAAACGAGTGATCCATTGGAAAAGGGAAATTTGAAAGTAATCAAAACCAGAATGAGTCCAAAGTTCATGTAGCACAATGCCCTTCGCTTAGACTTTTCATGCAAATAAGATATAACAACAGCTAGAGGCTATATACAGTATTATAGTTATGGTTAATCATTCTAGCTACCAGATAATGATATAAGCTCAGTAGCTTCACCAGTTCCAGAAAGGGAAGTGCCATATTTACCAAAAAAAAAAAAAAAAAAAAGTGTAATATTTCTCAGGATCAACTGTGGGTAACCTAGATTCACACTCGTCCTGTAAATGTTACAGATCTTTTAATTGATCAGTTACTTTCAAGATTAATCTTCAACATCATATCTAATATCTGTTATACCATTAACTTAATGATAATATTCTTACACAACATTTCATTTTGATAAAAGCTTTATAATTATGCAATAACAGCCCTGTATTAGACACAATAAAAATGTTTTATGGCTATATTCTGTGCAGATGGCCAGCGAAAGTGAAGAAGACTTTGTTGGAAATCCCTGAGAGACACTGAAAGAGACAATGAACTTAGGACGTCTAAACGAAAGTTGCCTAGCAACATGTAAATATTGGTGCAAAAAATGCCAAGTAAACAGCATGTAATACACTTTTTAAAATAAAATAAAATAAAAATATAGCTGCAAGCAGCAATTACCGAAGTTCGAGCATATAATGCCTTTAAGGTGCTATGCAAAGTTGTTCAGAATGAGGGGATATATCATATGATATAAAGATCTAGTGTTTGTGTGAATAGATGAGCATTTTTTAACAGTTTGAGGCCATTTACCATAGAAATGTTGTTTAAAGCCTTTTTAACTGTTATAGTGCCACCTATGGTCCGATCTCCATGACACTTTGCATGCTTGTTAAGAGTCATCTGACATATGTGTACACCAATTTTCGTAAAGTTTTGAGTTTTTGTTTAGATTTTATAGGCTTTTGGGTCTTTGTGGCCATGCCTCTTTTCTAAATTACCCAATTATAGCTAACCAAAGAACAAAATTCAAAATTTTTTTGATAATTATTGATCTAGAGAGTCCAGAGAATATTACAGCAGTGGTTTGATCAAGATTGAGAGAAAAACCTCGGACTAGTTTGCAAAAGTAGGTTTTTAACATATTTTTGAATAATTAATGAACAATTTGATTGACCGCAATGGTTCTTGAGGCAAAGTTGTTCATCATGAGGAGATCTATCAAATGATATGCATATTGTGAGGATGTGTGAAACACCACGTGATTACAGAGGCAAAAAATAATTAGTTAGCTCCAACTAGTGGCCGATTTCTTTCAAAATTCTTACAGACTTTTAGGACCACGAGTCGAACATGCCCACCGAGTTTCGTTCCGATCAGCCTCCGTTAACCTAATAGGAGCTCAAAATTCATTGGCCAATGGCAGCCATGTTTTTGGAGGTACACCAATGTCCTCACAGACCCTTATGACACATTGGACAAAGACACTGCATACCAATTTTCAGATCAGTTTGACTAATGATTGCATAGTTATAGCTGTTTTTATGGGGGTTTTTTTTCGTCTAATAGCACCACCAAGTGGCAGAGCTGCGTTATGTTTTTTTATTTGACCAAAGATTGAGCTATTAAACATGTGTACCGAGTTTGGTGATGATATGTCATTCCGTTCATGAGTTATAGCCATTTCAGTAAAAATGGCCCCTCACCTTACGAAGTTTTGGTGCACCTTTGCGACCTTGAGACAAACGTTCAACTTTTTTTTGATAATTATTGATATTCACTGTCCAGTGGACAGTTTACAATAGGGTTTCAGCACTGCGTGCTCAAACCCCTAATAAAATATCCAGTGATAATGAACTTTCAAAGCATACTTGGCAACGCAAGCCTGGCTGAGATACAGTCTATTCCACAAGAATCAACAGATCCAAAATAACAACGAAACTGTGAGAAACACTCCACGTCCGCATTACTGTGATAGTCAACAACAGATATTTCTTTTCCCACATTTTTTTGGCTCGTCGCTCCTTCATCAAATAAACATCTATCTATCTGAAGCTACATGTTTGCAGTGAGGCAGCCATAGAGAGATGAGTAATTGCACATAATTATGACAGCAGGACAGACACTGTCATAGGCAATGGTTCGGGGTCAAAGGGCTGTGTGAGTTTCCTGTAGCACACATACTGTATCCCTCCCCCTCCTTCCTCCGCTCCTGCTCCTTTTATAACCAGAGAGGATATGGAAAACAGGACGCAACAGGATGCAAAGAGGCCAGTGTCGTTGGGACTTCCAAAGCCAACATTTTACTCTGCTTTTGCTGGGTTCTATAAATATTCAAATGAGTGTTTTAATATGCAAGAACTGAAAAAAATCCTTAATCAAGCCAAATGTTACTAGTAGTTGGTATGTAGGTTTCTAGTTGGTAAACAAAACTAATGTTTTTCAAACATCAAAATCCTGATTATGTATCATTTTTTGAAAGGCATTAGTTTGATGATTGGTTAAAGTATATTTTGCATAATTATGTGTCCTCAGCAGGGACAGAAGGACATTTCTTCTTTGTACAAAGGCAAGGATGTAATTTATAGAAATACAGGGCAGCTGTGAGTGAGTGAGAGTGTGTGTTTTCTCATCAGGGTCAGATTCCTTTCCATTTTAAAATGTTTATACAATCAAAATCAAAAGCAAAAAAAAAAAAAAAAAAAAAAAAAAAAGAATTTGTAATTTTTTTTTTTAATCCAGGAAATTAAAAGTACAGATGTAAATAATAATAATTTTTCTGTCTGTTTTTTTTTAAGTTATATATTAGGGGTGTAACAATACACTTATTGTCTTAAATTCAGATATGAGCTTATAAATAAAAATTACATATAACTATATACACTTAACTAAAAGTTTGCATTTTATTAAATGATATATTTTATATAATATATTTTACATTAAAAAAGTTAAGTTTGCATTTTAAGTAATATATTTTATTTATCGCTTAATAATAATAATTAATAAACATGAATGCTCAAATGTGCAACCTTTTGAGTTTACCATGTGTAAACTACCATATCTGTAAATATTAATAAAATACATCACTAAGAGTTTGCATTTTATTAAATAATATAGGTATTCTATTTCATTTATTGAGTGATTTACAAAGTTTTCAGATTGCATTTTATTAAATAATATTTTATTTATCATTTATTAATAAATATTAATAAACATGGAAGCTCAAATGTGCAACCTTCTGAGTTTACCATATCTGTAAACTCAGATATGAGTTTATATATAAAAGTTATGTATTTTTATATTTTAATAAAATACATAAATACAAGTTTGCATCTTATTAAATAAAGTTTTATTTGTTTAATTAAATTCATTAATTTACATTAAAAAGTTTTACGACTATATTTTATTAAATAATACATTTTATTTATCATTTATTAATAATAATTAATAAACATGGAAGCTCAAATGTGCAACCTTATGAGTTTAACACATCTGTAAACTCAGATATGAGTTTATATATTTTTATATTTTAATAAAATACATAAATAAAAGTTTGCATTTCTTTTTATTGAATAATATATCTTAATTGTTTGTCTTAATTTATTTATTGATTGGTTGATTTAAAAAGTTTCAAGATAGCTTTTTTTAAATAATAAGTATTATAATTTATTAATAATAATTAATAAACAAGGAAGCTCAAATGTGCAACCTGTAAACTCAGATATGAGTTCATATATAAACATTATGCATTTATATATTTTAATAAAATGCATAAATAAAAGTTTACATTTAATTGGATAATATATTTCATTTGTTTTATTTATTGATTGATTGATTGACATTAAAAAAAAGTTTTAAGATTGCATTTTATTAAATAATATATATTCATTTAGCATTTATTAATAACGATGAATAAACATGGAAGCCCAAATGTGCAACCTTTTGAGCTCATATCTGCAAACTCAGAAGAGTTTATATATAAAAAGTATGCATTTTTTATATATTTTAATGAAATACATAAATAAAAGATTGCATTTTATTATTTTTTATTTTTCATTTATTAATAATAATTAATAAACATAAGCTCAAATGTGCAACCTTCTGAGTTTACCATATCTGTAAACTCAGATATGATACCATTTTAATAATATTATTTTATTTTATATAACATTTTTCTGTTTTTGTGTTAAAAAACTTTCTATAATAGCACATAGTAAAAGCTTTTCATTGTTGAAGGCAGTGTTTACACATTTCGTGGAATGAGCCAAGAGATTATAAAGGTGGAACCATTGCGTTTAACCAGAGCAGTCGCGCATGCGCAGACAATGAAGTTTACAGTAACCAAATACAGTGTTCAAAGCATCCATCGTTCATTTGAATGAAACACAATTAATTAAGTTAACTCGGCCCTTCAGAACACAAAAGTTAAACTCTTTAATTATGCATTCAACCATTTGAGTTTTTAAGACATACAGCCTTTACTCGTTATCTGGAAAACTTTGGTCACACACTTAGCTTATCAAAACAAAGCACTGAAAAACAAAATAATATAACTAAAGATAACCAAATGCAAAAATATGAATAAATGTAACTATCTATGATACACAAGAAGCTTTATTGCGTGCAATATTTGCAAATACCACACAAAAGTCTCAATTAAAACAGCGTATTTACACAGAATTTTGCTTGTTTCTAAAACAAATGATATACGAAATTCACCTAACGACTGTTAATAATACGGACTCATTCATTAGCAGCATGCTAGCTCGCCACTGTAAAAGAAATTAAACACAACTTAACATAAACAACAAACCTCTAGCTGCTCTAAATAGAAGCCACGACACAAATAAAGTAATTAAAGTCACTCACATTATCTGTAAGTCCGGTAAGAGCAGCTGTCTTGGTGGACAGAAAAGCGACAGACTGTCCCGGTTAGCGGTGATAGATTCCCTCGATGTAAAATATTCCCTTTTTCAAAGCCGCTGTCCTTCCTCTAAGTGTGTCCGGCTTTAGACTGAAGTCCACAGGAATAACAGCGACCTCAGTGGCACACGGTAGCTGTGACAGACACAGGCTGTGTTTCAAAACACAGACAGCTGACTATCTATACAGCTCATGGGGGAGTCTACAGTCATTGGCCGTTACAGGAATGCGCAGTGAGTTAGCATCTCATCGGCTCGTTTTTAAGTTTACATCTTACGTGACGGGCAAAATGCTGCCTAAGTAGGGAGCTAACTAGGTTTTTGAGACACAGCCGCTACATTAATTTATCTAATGACTAAAATAACATGACTTTTAACACCGTTCGTTTACTATAAAAGTAGAATATGTGTTATAAGTGAAATGTTATGACTATTTGTAATAAGTGTGTAGGGTATAAACGAGTAAAATACATACAATGAATGAATTTAATCAAAACGTTACGTTTTCATTTTAATCGTCACATTATGGACTAAAAACTATTTTTCTCAATAGGAGATTGGAATAACTTTGGAATAACTGGAATAGCTTTCCAATGATGTATGGTTTGTTAGGATAGGACAATATTTGGCCAAGATACAACTATTTGAATATCTGGAATCTGAGGGTGAAAAAAAATAAAAATGTTGAGAAAATCGCCTTTAAAGATGTCGAAATAAGTTCTTAGCAATGCATATTACTAATCAAAAATTAAGTTTTAATATTTTTACATCGGGAAATTTACAAAATATCTCCATGGAATACATCTTTACTTAATATCCTAATGATAATTTTGATCCATACAATGTTTTTTTCGCTTTTGCTACAAATATACCCGTGCTACTTAAGACTTAAGTTTTGTGGTCCAGGGTCACAAATGATATTCTGAGAAGAAATCTCACTTTAATGTTAATAAAGTTGTGTTAAAGTTGAAAAATTAGGCTGAGGGATGAGGAGAAAGTCAAGAGCTGCCTACTGGATTGTCATGGTTACTAAAAGGTGCGCAACTGATACAAACTGGAGACTCATTAATATTTTATTGGCTTGTAATTCAAAACTTATAGAAGTATTCCTAAGTTGAAATCTAATACGTCATTGAAAGCAGACTTTGTGTTTGTAAATCTAATTAGGACACCTGATATCTCACTACGTGGCACTGTATCAAATTTCTGAGCAAAACAGCTGAAAGAAAAACAGTTTTTAGTTTAAAGACTTCGACTTAAATTGTCCCATTCTGTCTGACTTCATGCTGAAATGTTGCTTGAGGGTTAAAGATGTTTCTTGGGTTAAAGTAGCCTCACATAGTCATGAAGCATTGTAATATCTGACAAGATTTTATAAAATTATGTCTTGTATTTACATCATTTTCTTCAGAAACAACTGAAGAGTTTCAAAACAGGAGTTTTACAGTTGTACCATGTCATCTGGTGAGCCGAAGAAGCACCATTAATTAGATTTAATTCCACACTGACTTTTGCATTTCCCAGGAGCTTTGAAGAGATAAAAACAATCATACATTGTGCTCCAGAGCACATATGCCAGTAACACAACATAAGCGAACATATAACAGAAGAACAGCTTGATTTCCAGACGCTGTGACTCATCTTAATGATATTGTTACCTTAGGATGTTTAGCAAAAATACTGAGGCTAATGAAAAAGCATGAAGTGAGGAGGAGTGTTATACCAGCTGGGAGATATTCTGGGTGTTACATAAAAGTATAATGTATAACTTGAGGTTGAATATGCAATTTGAGCCCATTTCTGGAATTGGTACTGTAAAATTATAAGGTAAACATGCACTAAAAAAAGCTGGCTAATTAAACGGAAGATGTACACAAATTCCATAGTAAATTTTGAATTGTTTTTGTTGTTTTAAATTAAAAAATATCAATAAACATAACTGAAGTAAAATAAGTACCAAAAAAAAAGTACTGAAACGACTATATACAGTGCCTTTTGAAAGCATTCAACCCCCTTCATTATTTATTTATTTTTTTCATGTTTTATGTTGCAGCCTTGTGTTAAACAGCTTAACTTTTTTTTTTCACATCAATCTACCCTCCATACACGATGACAAAACAAAAAACTGATTTATGACAACTTATGACAAATTTATTGAAATTAAAAAATGTAAAAGGACATTGCATAAGTATTCATTCTGGGACACTTTATATTTAGCTTAGGAGCACCCATATCACTTGTAGATGTTACTACACTGAGTGGAGTTAACCTGTGGCAAACTCAGCTGAATGGGTATGATATGGAAAGACACAAAGGGTATGAATACTTATGTAATGGAATCATTTCATTTTTTATTTCTAATAAATTTGCAATTTTGTTACAAAACTGTTTTTTTTTATTTATTTATTCTTTATTTGTGATTATGGTATATGAAGTATACATTGATGTGGGGAAAATTATTTAAAGCAGTTTAACATAAGGCAACATTACAAACATGGGGGTTTGAATACTTTTGCAAGGCACTGTGTGTGTCTATATGCATATTAGGGCTGTCAAATGATTAATCGCATACAAAATAAAAGTTTGAGTTTGCCTAATATATGTGTGTGTACTGTGTGTAATTATTATGCATATGTAAATACAAACATTCATGTATGAAATATTTACAAGTATATGTATTTATATTTATTTTTACATAAAACACATACATACACACACACACACACACACATATATACATATATATATATATATATATATGAAGAGTTCAGATGCAAAAGCCTATATATATATATATATATAAATTGTATATGTGTGTGTGTATATATATATATATATATATATATATATATATATATATATATATATATAAAAAATCATATATGTATATATATATATATATATATAAATTGTATATGTATGTATATATATATATATATATATATATATATATATATATATATATATATATATATATATATATATGTATATAAATATATATATACACACACACTTATACAATTTATATATATATATATACATACACACACACACACACACACACACACACACACACACACACACACATACAATTTATATTTATATAAACACATATATACACATATACACACACACACACACGCATATGACAAATTAGCACTGTTTTTGTGTCCACTCAGATGGATGGCTAAAATTCTATCAATCTATCCATAAAAATTAAACAACTCAAACAGCAAATTCAGTATGTGGGTTTGCCCTCCTTGTACCCTCGCTGGTAACCAATCCCTCAAAACATTTCAGCTTAAGTTACAGCTCATTCCATATGCTGTTGGCCTGCTGGCAGATGGGTGATTCCACAAAGCACTGAAGTAATAACTGAGCGTTGAGTGCATGATCCACTCAAAGAGTCTCATTAGCTTTAACACTTCAGAATTAAAGGAGATAAAGGAAGTTTCTCATATGGAGAACACAGCAGGGATGCAATCTCAAGAGAGGGGAAGAAGGTGAGGCTATCACAGGTGGTCGTTTTCAAGGTCTCAAAGTTGATCAAATGATACAGGCTATTAGATGTTTCTTTTGAACTAGAATTTAATGAACTCTCCGGTCCTTTGCTTGTAATTCTCACGCTTGCTTCAGTGTGCACGTTAACTCTTTGAAGAACTATATTAAACAGCAATATTCCAATATATTTTAAATGAATGATTCTTATTTTTCTGAATTTGATATCCTCAGTCTTTAATATTATACTCTAAAGTGCTTAGGGATCAGGTGGTTTATTATTGCCTGAAAAAATTCTTGCCCAGGATGAAACAGAAATACATCAAGCATCTCAATCTGAGTATTGGGAGGCAGACGGTCATCTGTCTTGATCGTGCAGGATGCCAATCTGATCATCTGCATGAACAGACTAAAATTCTGCCCTCCAGCAGAGACAGAAGCGAGTCTGGAGAACTAATGAGTTTAGAATATGCATAAGCCATGCTCTTGGGGGAAATAATGTATTTATTCATTTTATATGTACTTAAGCTTGGGCCTTTAACCACAGGAATAAAACAAGCGTGGGCTTCTTGTCTTTTTGCCCTGGCATGGGTGTGACTCATTTTTTCAAATAAAATACTACATAGACAACTACAAATAAGCCATTTATAAACTAATTTCCTTGAAGAATTCAAAGAATTGCTGTTTATTTGAGCATCTCAACCAGCACAGTAAAAGCAACACTGGCTCAACTAATGACGTGGGCTTGGGATGGGACTATTTCACTGACTCTCTGCAGACTGAGTATTTGGAGAAACCTGTTGGAAGACAGTTATTTTTACAATTCCATTTAAAAATTTAAGTTGCAAGCAGCGTTGAAAGGGCCCTCACACCTGGGCTCACCACCACCTGGTGGCTTCAGGCAAACAGCGAACGGTGAGCAATGTGCATGTAGAGTGGTTAATACAGGAGTAATACATCAAAGTCATTTATATGCACCAAACTTCCTGCTTCCAGCTGGTGGCGCTAAGCCTATAACTGAATATTGGCTTGTAGATGTCTTCAGACCAGGACTTTTATCAACATATGAAGTTTGATGCAGATTGAACATGGAATGTTTGAGTTAGAGTAAAACATGGTATATCCTGTTGCCAACAGGTGGCGCTATAATTATAACTGAAAATTGCCCTTACATGATGTTTCCCAAAAGCATCGTAAGCTTAAGTTGATCGAATTTCCATTGGTTTCAATGGGTCTACAACGTACTTAAGCTTGCAATGCTTTTGGGAAGCGCAGCCCAGGACTTACCAGACATGTGGAGTTTGGGGCAGATTGGACATTGCATGTTTAAGCTAGTACAAAATAAGTAATTTCCTGTTGCCGGCAGGTGGTGCTATGATTATAACAGAATATTGGCCTTTAGATGTGTTCAGGCCAGGACTCTTATCGAACGTGTGAAGTCTGGGGCAGATCAGACATTGTACGGCTTACAACATCTTCTTTGAACTTTGAACATTGAACTTTGTCAGGCCACCACGGACATACTCTTTAACGAAAACTCAAGGTCTTAGCAATTTAACATCACAAAGGCCTTTAGATAAGACTGACCAAATATACTGCTGTTGTCATTAAATCTCTAGGAGTTCGTTACAGCATAAAACATGGCACTTCCTGTTGCCAGTAGGTGGTGCTATGACTATAACTAAATATGGGCATGTAGATCTCTTCAGGACAAGGCTCTAATCAAACGTGCATTTTGGTGCAGATTGGATATTGTAAGCCTGAGTTACGACAACTTCCTGTTTCATGGCAAAACATTGACGTTTGTCAAGCAGCCATGGACACGCTCTTCAACGAAAACTCAAGATCTTCATAATTTAACATCACTAAGGGCTTTAGATTACACTTGGTGTTGATCTGTTTAAATATCTAGGAGGAGTTCGTTTAAATACAACGCCTGAAAATAGCAAAAACGGCACAAAACTTGAAGAGAAAATTCAGAATAACAGACTTCCTGTTGTGCTCTGGACTTCGTACCAAGGGACTTTTTTGTAGGTATTGGTATGTTACATGTGTCTATCGAATTTCATACATGCTCGAGGAGCACTTTGTTAAAATTTTATAGGTGGCACTATAGAGGCATTTTGCCAAACCCACTTCTGAAACCCATATCAGATGTAAATTTTCACCCATTTTGGCATGTGTGCAAAGTTTCATGAGTTTTTGAGCATGTTTAGGCCCTCAAAAATGCAATTCATTTTGGAGAAGAGAGCAATTCCAATAGTGTCCTTACACCGTTGGTGCTCGGGCCCTAATTACACACTTCACACTAGGGATAGTTCATCCAAAAATGAAAATTCTGTCATTAATTACTCACCCTCATGTTGTTCCAAACCCGTAAGACCTTCATTCATCTTTGAAACACAAATTAAGATATTGTTGATGAAATGCAAGAGCTTTCTGACCCTGCATAGACAACAATGCAACTGACATGTTCAAGGCCCAGAAAAGTAGTAAGGACATTGTTAAAATAGTCCATATGACATCAGTGGTTTAACCTTAAATGTTACAAAGCTAGAAGAACACTTTTTGTGCGCAAAGAAAACAAAAATAACTTTATTTGACAATGTCTTTTCTTCCGTGTTAGTCTTTGCCACGCGTTCACAAGTGTACCAGTCGAAAACTGACGCAGAAGAGAAGTCAGTGTTATTTTTGTTTTCTTTGCGCATAAAAAGTATTCTTGTAGCTTGATGTCACGGGGACAAATTTAATGATGTCCTTACTATGTTTCTGGGCCTTAAATGTGTCAGTTATGTTGCTGTCTATTCTCGAATTTCATCAAAAAATATCTTAATGTGCATTCTGATGGCTTTGGATCAACATGAGGGTAATTAATGACAGAATTTTCATTTTTAGGTGAACTATCCCTTTAAGTGAGTCTTTTACAACAAATACAAAAAAAAAAAAAAAAAAAAAAAAAGAAAAAAAACTCATTTTTGGATTCAGCATTTTATTGGCCATTTTATTTTGATTGATTCTATTTACAGCTATTATTTTATTAATTTTCAAAAACAAATCATCCATTACCAAAGCAAATAATATATTAATCTTAATATTATCAATTTAATGAAACAAGCATTTTTTGTTCATTTAAGGTGTTGAGGTTGTAGTAACATTAAATGATCTATAGGAAGCGGATGACCTAAAGAATTACGCATTTTGCTGTCTGTGAAGTCTGAGAATGAGCCGTTTGATTTGCCTCCTTTTCCTCTTGATGGTACTCTGTGAAAACCAGACCTTCAGGTCCATGTTGCAATGGAAAGTTTGAGGTGGGTCCTAAAACAATGAGTAAAAACAGAGGTTTTAAACACACACACACAAAAAATTAAAACTAAATTCAGAATCAAATACCTTGAGGAAGCTCTCCACATACTGCAGAAGGTAGATGCCACAGTCTGTAAAGTTATCTTGCTGTGGGACGCGGGGACTCCATCCATTCATCACTCCATTTCCAAAACTCTGTTCAGAGCCCATTTTGACCTTCCATTCCTCTTGTAAGTACCTTGGATTATAAAAAATGTGGCTAGAATGGCAATATTGTCTTGTGTTTATTGATCATAAATATTTTTAGTTTTTTTGTAAAGTACTAAATCATTTTATTGCAAACTCCACCGTTTTAAATATGCCACCCCGGTAAATTTAACTAGCCGGCTGACATGCATGAGGATTGCTTGGTTCGGAGGTAGATTTCCATCTGTGCGTCAGCACAAGCCCTTGGAATTGATTTAAACAAATGACTCTTTCTAGCATACAAACGTCTCCAATGAGATTTGAATGCGGTCCAGTGAAGGACTCGGCTTTCCGAGCTGCCAAACTCCCCCTTGAGGAAGACAGCATTTTGTCTCATAGGAAACGGTCCTTAATTGTCGACATTTGCTGCCTAATGCAGGATACAGAGGCACAAGAGAAAATGTGTGCTCGCTGTTAACGCACAGGTGCAAAAAATAATCAAGCACTTGAAACAGAAGAAGATAATTACTCTTGGAGTATCTGCACCACTGATGATCTTCCACTGCAGGTGAGGGAGTCCATGATGAGTATGCATGGCCTACAAACACAGTCTATCAAATGACTCGGTACAACAGAGCATTTCATCGACTTGTTACTGCCATCTAGTGATAGGTAAAGGGAAAACGTGGAAATAAAAGCACTTGACTCACTGTTCATAGACATTTTCACTGTTAAGGACAGATGCGTTCTTGACAGTCTGTAATTCAGAAATAGAAAATGTTAATTCACTCTCTACTGATTTGTTACAGAGTTAGAAAGTGATTAACTTGTATTACCTGAACATCGTCCTCAGCCTCATCATCCGAAAGAAAGCAGAAACTCTTGTCCAAGTCATCTATGGGGGGGGGCATGCATAATGAGGCATGAAAATATCATAGAAAATCATTTTCACTTATCCCTCAGTTAAAAGAAAATAAATGGGAGTATGTAAGAAATGAACAGCTTTCTTCAGGAATAATGCATCAACTTGATCAAAACTGATAGTGAAAACATTTATAATGCTACATATTTCCATTTCAAATAAACATCGTTCTTTCTGCCTTCTTAAATCAAAGAATTCTGAAAAAGTATCATGGTTTCCGCTAAAATATATAAGCAGCAGCTGTTTTTAACACAGACAATAATAAGAAATTATTGGAGAAAAATGTTTCTTTAGCATACTGAAAAAAAAAATAATAATAATAATAATATTATATAAGAAAATTACATTTTAAAATATAAGTCATTTTTAATTGTAATAACATTTCACAGTATTACAGGTTTTACTGCATTTTTGATTACATAAATGCAGTCATGCTAAGCATGACATTTCAAAAAATGTTTTATATTAGTTAAAAAGGTGTTTTTACTGAATATTCCATGTATTTCAGCTTTTACACCATCCAGAATGTTGGTCCAGTGTATTTCCATGATATGCATGTTACAGTAAATCACATTTATTTTTTTTTTATTAAAAAAAAAAAAACTGTGATAATAAATGCCTCAAATGCACTGAAAACACTTTAGCTTGTAGTAAGTATTTGTGGCTATACATTCAAAACAGAATTTAGTACTGTATATGGGCCATTCTACAGAATTGGTCCAAAGTCACAGTTGGAAACGTCTTTTTCCAAAAAAAAAAGTGTATGTATCCAAATTTTTTAATAACCAAGGTACACATTTCTAGTAATTGTGCAGTTAATTCTCATTTTGTATTTTCAGAAAGTTTTGGAATATTTGTCCTCTCCCCAAATTTGTCACTACCGAAACACAGTAATATATAATTTAATTGGAAGGATTATATTGACCTATTAAAATTTTGCTCACATCTACACTGTGTGTGTATATATATATATAGAACGGCCCATATATTCTGGTTATGACCCACAGATTTCCATTCATTTCTGTGCTTTTACAAACTAAAAAGTTAAAATCAGTGTCAGTATGACACATAGTTAAACTTGCATTGAAAGTGTTGCAAGTCACTATAAAATCAGTGACCAAAAAGAACCGAATGCACAGAGAAATTGATTAAAAATTAGAAAATGTTTTACTCCTTAGTGCTGTATCATGGAGCAGTTTGGATTTTCATATTCTCTCATTAAAAAAAAAAAAAAAAGAGCAGAAGCAAAATAATTAATTTAACAGATTCTGTCTTTTATCTTACACCGCCACTTTGCTCTGGCACCACATCGGCTTTCTAAATTACCTATGGATTGACTCCATCTGGAGTGCTGCTTTGAGGATTCTGGAGAGTAGAAGAGGGACATGGGATTGGGTGGAGATTGATGGCAAAGATACTCCACTGAATACCTTCGCCCATTGAGGCTAAGATCCAAACCACTGGTCTGTGAAATCTTGCCAGGAAAACAGATGACAGCCAGGTACCAGTGAGCCCTGAGGACACATTGCACAGGAGGGGCTCTTATTAAGACATGCTCTTTATGTTACCTAACCTAAACAATGTAAAAGTCTGCAAGAACATTTTTAAAAACAACTTTGTTAAGAGACTCACATTTGATTAATTGGTACAAATATAAAGTCCTTCTCAAAGAGGTTGACACCTCTGGTCCACGTTTTCACCCGACTGTGCCGGCGCTCTTGAATGCTGCAATACAGTGCAGTGTTAATACCCATTATGTTTACGTACTTTTTTTAAAAGACCATATTATATACATACGATAAACCTGAAGTTTCTGGAAGCCTTCTATGATCTTTCTGAGTGAGGCGCTTGAAGAAGAAAGAGCTGAAGACATGGTACTTGGAGGCATCCTCCTTTTCCTGCTGCTCGCTGACCAAATACCTGAACAAAAACAAGGTGTGTGTCATTACAGCGCCAATGGACTGAAGAACATGGCCACTTCTACAATCCCAACAACTTTAACCTCAGATAGAAGTCTATTATCACATCGTTTAGGAATTCTCCTTCCTCAAGACAGTTGAGGTCCTCTTCTGTGATGGTTAAACCCCCTTTGGCTGGAGGAGGTGGGTACACGACCAGTCTGTAAAGAGATGGTGAGAAGAGTTCTTCTAGAAAATAATATCACAATAACTGATCAGCTCAGTTTAGGCCAGCCAACTTACTTTTTGATATCTTGTTTGGGCGATGAAGGAAGCTCTATCAAATCGTCCTCATCACTGTCTGAGACACTGAGGGCTGCAATTTCACATCGATGAGGATCAGGAGAGGACGAAAATGGCACAAAACCCTGATAACATGGAGAGAAAGAACTAAACAACATGTTAAAGGCAGATTTATTTTGCTTTATTGTATAACTGGTGCTCATAGATTTATATTTTATTGATTCTGTGGTAATATGAAAGGAAAAGGAAAGGTATAAGGAAGAGAAGGAGAAGTAAAAGGACATGGAAAGGGGAGTGATAAGACAAAGAGGAAGAGGAAAAGGATTGTAAAAGGGGAAAAAGAAAAAGGGGGAATTAAAAGAAAAAGGAAAGATTAAGTAAAGGGACAGGAAAAAGGAAAGTAAAAAGGAAATGAAAATAAGAGAAGAAAAATTAAAAGGACAAGAAGGACAAGGAAAAAATGGACAAGGAAAGAGAAAGCAAGATATAAAAAATAAAAAGGAAGCAAAAGGACAAGAAACGGAAAGAGAAAAATGGAAGTAAAAAGAACCAGAAAAAAGAAAATGACAGAAAAAAAAAGTAAACAAAAAAAGGAAATGGAAGGAAAGAAAATAGAAAAAAAAAAGACAGGGAAATGGATATAACGAGACAAAAACAGGGAAAGCACAGGGAATAAATTAAAAGGGAAAAGGAAGCAAGAGGACAGGAAAAAGGGAAATTGAAGTAAAGGGACAAATGAAAAGGAAGCAAGTGAAAAGGAAATTTAAAAAAGGAAGTAAAATGACAAGAAAAGGAAAAAGAAAAATGGAATTAAAAAGAACCAGAAAACGGAAAAAGAAAAGGACAGAAAAAAAAAATGGAAGTGAAAAAAAGGAAGAAAAAAAAATAGAAAAAAAGATAGGAAAATGGATGTAAAGAGAAAGGAAAGGAAGTAAAAGGACAAGAAAAGGAAAAAGACAAATGGAAATAAAAAGGAAAGGGGAAAGGACATAAGAGGACAGGAAAAATAAAAATGAAATGGAATTAAAAGGAAAGTAAAGGAAATGGAAGTAAAGGTACAGGATAGGAAAGGAACAGGGGAAAGTAAAGTAAAAGGAAATGAAAATGAAATAGGAGGAGGAAAGGAAAGTGGAACGGAAAGGAAAAAATGGACAAGGAAAGGGAAAAGAAAGTAAAGGGTTAAAAGAAGGGGAAGCAAGAGAAATGGAAATAAGGGAATAAAAAGGAAGTGAAAAGGGAAGTAAAATGACAAGAAACAGAAAGAAAAACAGAACTAAAAAGAACCAGAAAAGGGAAAGTAAAACGACAGAAAAAAGTAAAGGAAACAAAAAAGGAAATGGAAACTGGAAGTGAAAGGAAGGAAAGAAAATAGGAAAAGGATAGAAAAATGGATGTAAAGAGACAAAGATAGGGAAAGCAAAGGACATTAAAAGGAAAGGAAAGGAAAGGAAAGGAAAAGAAAGGAAAGGAAAGGAAAGGAAAGGAAAGGAAAGGAGGGATAAAAGGACAGTAAAAGAAAAAGAAAATGAAAATGAGACAGGAGGACAGAAAGTCAGAAAAAGGGACAAGAAACTGAAAAAGAATAATGGAAGTAAAAAGAAAGGGAAAAGGGAAAGTAAAAGCACAGGAAAAAAAAAAAAAAAAAAAAAAAAAAAAAAAATCAGGAAACCAAAAAGGGAAAATGGTAGTGTGAGAAAAAAAGAAAATAGAAAAAGGATAGGGAAATGAATTTGAAGAGACAAAGATAGGGAAAGCAAAGGGAAAAAAAGAGGAAAGGAAAGGAAAGGAAAGGAAAAGAAAATGAAACAAAAGGAGGAATGAAAAATTAAAAGGAAAGGAAAAATGGACAAGTAAAGGAGAGGTAAAAGAAAAGGGAAAAGAAAAAGGGACAAACGAAGGGGGACATAAAAGAAAATAAAGGAAATTAAATAAAAAGGAAGTGAAAGGAGGACAAGAAACTGATAAAGACAAATGGAATCAAAAATAACCAGAAAAGGGAAAGTAAAAGGACAGAAAAAGAGAAACAAAAAAGGAAATTAGAAATGTGAGGAAAGAAAGGCCATGTTCACACAGGAGCAGAATACTGTTGTCAGTCCTACAAATGAGTCCTTAATACAGTTACGTTCACACACAGTACAGTTATTTACGGTCGTGACAACCACATTCTATAACCAAACTCACACCTGTAAATTTTCAGGATTTACATCCGCATTCTCGGAAAACTTGCGCTGTGTGAACAGAACAGGACTGGACAACTAGTTGTCTGTCACAGTGCGAGAGAGCCGCTCTGCCGCACAAACTGGTGTCTACCGTGTATTGCGTGTTTTAATGTGTGGTTTCAGTAACTTACAGTGATGGAGAAATGTGCTGTGTGTCATCTGAAAGTTTAATATCCAGTCTCCACTGGAGCCGCTCCCATCAGTTTTGTGTTCTGTGCGCGGCTCAAACGCTCCACTCTACACTCAAATTTAAGAGCTGCTGTTGGTTAATGAAGGTTTGATGGATGAACTCTCAGCTTGATTGGACTGAGAAGATGATAAGACTTTCAGTTTTAAATGCGGTTGTCAATCCCAAAAACTTAGTGTGAACGTAGCCAAAAGAGAAAAAGAATAGGGAACTAGATGTGAAGAGACAAAGATATGGTAAGCAAAGGAAATAAAAAGGAAAGGGAAAATGAAATAAAAGGACAGGAAAGGAATGGACAGGATAGGAAAGGAACAGAACGGAAAAACAAAAATTTTAAAAAGTTTGAAAAACCTGACTCATGACAGGAAGTTCATCTTCTTCAGGGTGAAGCACAGCGAACTAAACAGAGCAAAATTAAATGGCTGTTATAGGAACGGACATCAAAAAGAAAGCAACAGTGCTATACAGAGCAAAACAACTGAAGAGCACTTGTCATTTTTAAATTCAGATGCACAAAGTCATTTGTCCACTTGATGTTTAAAACATCTGATGTTGTCCACTTAAAAATTTAATTACTAGTCCACCTTTAATCACCATAACAAATAGTCATTTACATTTATTTGATCTTCGATCGGTTAATGCAAGGAAATAGCAAACTGCATGACTTTCTTCAAAATGAAAAAAATAAATAAATAAATAAAAGTGACACATTTTAACTGCCATCATGACCCACCTCCTGTTTTCGTACACACTGATGTGTCGTCAGTCTGTTACTGGCTTCTTTAAATGACAGCTTAGCTGGAAAACAGCTGATATCATTACGCTTGCCCATTTCTGTGAATATTTCCTCAAGTGTGATTTGCTCTGGGAGTGTGAGCTCATTCTCAAAGATAAGGACAACGTATTTCTCGTATTCATCTGAGGACACAACAGAAACCATTTTAAATGATTTAACTCTCAAAGCAAGAACATCAGTTACACTTCATCACATAGCAAATGCTGTAAATTTGCATTTGCGACTCACTTCTGCTCTGGCAGTCACACCACATTTTTGAATCATCTTCAAACATGTCAAGCAGGACCTGCAGATGAAGGCACGTCTCAGGTGTCGTCTGTAGAAACACAGCGGGCAGCTTTTGCACGTTGCACCACTCGCAACCGATCAAATCTGATGCTTCTATTCGTCCTGTAATATTTCAACAACATTAACATATGTTCATTGCACATTTGAATGATTGCAGTTACTAAAAATCACAATTACAAGTTTATGTCTCACAAGTCTGAGAAAAAAGAATTGCCAGATTAAAAAAAAAAAAAATACAAGGGGGGAAAAAAAAAAACAAAAAAACACAACTCACAATTGCAAGATATAAACTCACATCTGCAAGAAGTCAGAATTTTGATTTTCCTCTCACAATTCTGTCTTTATTTCTCACAATTCTGAGTTTATAATCACACAATTTCCAGAAAAAAAAAAATTCAGAATTGAGTTTATATCTCACAATTATGACTATTTTAGGCAACTGTATTTATATCTCGCAGTTCTGACTTTATCTCTCACGAAAAATGTCTGAATTGTGAGTTTATATTACACAATTCTGCAAAAAAAAAAAAGAAGTCAGAACTGTGAGTTTGTATCTCACAATTATGACTTCATTACTTGCAATTGTAACTATTTCTTGCAATTGTGAGTTTATATTACATAATTCTGTGAAAAAAGTCAGAACTGTGAGTTTGTATCTCGCAACTGACTTTATTTTTCATAATTGTGATTTTATATCATACAATTCTGCAAAAAAAAGTCAGACTTGAATTTATATCTTGCAATTCTGACTTTATTTCTTGCAATTGTAAGATTATATTACACAATTCTGTGAAAAAAAAAGTCAGAACTTTGAGTTTGTATCTCGCAATTCTAAGTTTATTTCTCGCAATTGTGAGTTTATATCATACAATTCCGCAAAAAAAAAAAAAAGCTAGAATTATGAGTTTATATCTCGCAATTCTGGCTCAATTTCTCGCAGTTGAGTTTATATCATGCAATTCTGCGTAAAAAAGTCAGACTTCTGAGTTTATATTTCGCAATTCTGACTCAGTTGTTCGCAGTTGATTTTATATCACGCAATTCTGCAAAAAAGTCAGACCTGTGAGTTTATATCTCACAAGTCTGACTTTATTTCTCGCAATTGTGAGTTTATATCATATAATTCTGCAAAAAAAAAAAAAAAAAAAGTTTACACCTAGCAATTCTAACTTTGTAACTTGCAATTCTGACTTTATTTCTCAAAATTGTGAGTTTACATCACATTTCTGAAAAAAAAAAAAAAAAAAAAAAAATCTGAACTATGAGTTTACACCTAGCAATTCTGACTTTATTTCTCGCATTTGTGAGTTTATATCACACAATTCAGGAAAAAAGTCAGAATTTGAGTTTACATCTTGCAATTCTGACTTTATTTCTCACAATTGTGAATTTATATCACACAATTCAGGAAAAAAAGTCAGAATTGAGAGTTTATATCACGCAATTCTAAGGGGAAAAAAAGAGTCAGAACTGTGAGATAAAAAGTCACAATACATTTTTTAATAACCTTTTTTATTTATGAAACAGGCATCCATATGAAACAAACTCACTTACATTGTGGATTCGATTTTCAGAAAAATTTAGCATTTTGGGTAAACTGTTCCTTTAAACCATATTCCAAATTTTAAATCTTGAGGAATCTTGAGGAGTTTTGAGTGTTTGAAAGCCTGCTGTTTGGAAATGTGCACACACTTACCTTTATTTGCAATCTCAATGTAATCCACTGTAAACTGTAAATGAAACACACAGTATGTCTGAGTATATCTGGTGTTGAATTATGCATTATGAATTCAGCAAACCTATAATTAATATTTACGGTGCACTTGGCAGCCAGATCGTCAGATCTTCTGAAAGTCTTGGTTAGCGTTCCAACTTTAAAACATCTGATGTTGAGCGTAAGACTGTTTAGTCTCCGTGCAACACATCTCTTTGGGCTTTTTGGCAACGCTGCCTTTTTGGCACTTGGATTTTTCATTCTGACACGACGGATGATGTTTCCGAACTGTGTTAGGAAAAAAGCATCATTGTTTAACTGAATCCAATGTTATGAGTATATTTTACTTAATTTTTTAAATTTTACCTCATCTCTCATTCGATATTTTCGCAGAACCTCTTTTCCCGGAGATGTTTTATCAGGGCTCTTAAAAGTGAATTTCTTTTGACCCATGAAAATATCTGTTATAGATGATAAGACAAAAGAAAAGATTTAGCCATGTAAAGCCTAACAAAAATCAAAACTGTTGTAGTTGAAATAGAAAAAAAAAAAAAAAAAATCAATTAAACATTAGGCTTCTATGGCTCATACAGTCAACCTAAGTTGATTAAGTCCATCTTGAAATATTATATATAAGGCATATAAATAAGGCAAATATACACAAGGAATATAAATAAGGCGTTTTGCCTGCTAAAAAAAGGATAAACTATTAATCATATGACACAAAGGACTTTTTATTGATCTGTGATAGCGCTTTATGCAAGGTACCCGTGTCAGCAAATGAAAAAACATCTTCATATTGGGTGTCCAGCTCATCTCTGGTTTCCTTTTCCTCATTACTTGACAACACATCTGTACAGATGCCAAATATGATACAGTTTGACTTACCAAAACAAACAGCTAAATGTTGGAATATTACAACCAATGACTTTTATTAGAATACATAAAACGGCCTTACCTACAGAAGGTTTGTTGGCAAGATGTTTCCTACATAGACAAAGAGTCAATAGTCACTTTATTCCATTTTCATTAGCCAACCAATGTATTTCATTACCTTGATCATTTTTAGTGCTGTCAGACCTTGTGTCACTCTTCCAAGTGGACTGCAGAGCGTAGCTGAAGCGTTTGAATGGTTGTTCAAAACATCGTTTGACAGGTTCAGCTTTGCTCTCAGTCTTGACCGTTGAGGTAGATTGGTCACTAAAGTAAACATATATGGAATTAATGAAATAATTTATCAGGTTCAATCATTTTTGTTATTTTTAACTCGTTTTGAACACACACGCACGTACGTCAGTATTGTTCTCATTCCAAGCAGGTTGAGTCCGACGGCGTTTCCCTTCAGCGGTTTGATTTTCGAAATGTTTTTTCGGTCTTGGCCGAATGAACGAACCTTGTCCAAAACAGAAATGACACAATTCGCAATGGCTAGAGTGAATATGAAGCTAACTTTAATAAAATATCTTAACATGTCGTTGTTGGCCCCTGTAGCTTCAATGATTCAATGAAAACACCGCCACCTGGCAAACAGTAACTTAATTAACAAGTTTTATTAGTTTTCTACCACTTACCATTTTAGAATCAACCCTCTGACCAACAAATTGAAAAACAAATCTCAAGCTTTACGTAACGTAACGCATCCATCAGCCGCTCTGATAGTTGACACGTGTTTTGTAGCGGTGGGAATTTTGATTCAGTGAATCGAAGCTTTGGCGGCAAGGTTATGAGAGACTCATTGAATCATTGACTCGATTCATTTCGAATCTTTTACAGCGACAAGCATATTTAATTTCCTTTAACCAATTCGATTAAAGGGCTACAGAAAGAGAGTTTAACCATTAAACATTTTTTTTTTCGCAAATAACAACTGGATTTTCATTTCATTTTCATGTTGTCAACTGCTGTGCATGACTTTTTTAAAATGCTTAAGACAAGTCTAAAGATTTGTGTTAAGACCTACAGTAAAACAGTGACTCCTTCAGTAAAGGGGGCGTTTTCGTTTATTTTATTATTTTGTTTTATTATTTTTTAGTTCTAAGATTTACAAACAGGCTACAATCTATGGAAGCCCCTTTGCCACTGACTACTTACATTTACATTTTAAAATAAAAAAAAAGGATAAAAAATATATATCTTGCAATTTTGACTCTATAACTCGCAATTGCGAGTTTATGTCATGCAATTCTGACTTTATTTTTCAGAATTGCGAGTTTATGCCTCTCATGTCTGACTTTATAATACGCAATTGCGAGTTTATATCTTACAATAAGAGAAAAAAAGTCAGAATTGCGAGTTTATATCACTCAACTCTGAGGAAGAAAGTCAGAATTGCGAGATGTAAATTGCAATTGCGAAAAAAAAAAGAATTGTGAGATAAAAAGTCACAATTATCTTTTTTATTTTTTATTCGGTGTCAGAAAGGGCTTGCATAACAATCAGGGGGTACATTAGGTTAAACTGGAAAAATAAATAGAAGAAGAAGGTTAAATAAAAACATTAAAATGTTTACAAATATTAACACATTTGTGACCCTGGACCACATAAGGGTCAATTTTCTGAAAGTGAGATTTATACATATTCTGAAAGCTGAATAAATAAGCTTTCAATTGATGTATGGTTTGTTAGGATAATTAACAAATTACAAAATATCTTCATGGAATATGATCTTTTTGGCATAAAAGAAAAATCAATAATTTTGACCCATACATTTCATTGTTGGCTATTGTTACAAACACACATGGTACTTACAACTGGTTTTGTGGTCCAGGGTCACATTTCACAACTTTTTATTTATTTATTTGAGTATTTATTTATTTACATACTTAATATTGTATATAGAAATTGTTGAAATTCTGCCTTCAACCAAAAACTATAGTCTGTTTCCACAATAGTTACAGTTATCCATCTTTTTTTCCCGGTAAGAACAAGCTTGGCCATTTGTAAATTTTATCCCAGATAGCACGCCTACATCTCGGAGATGTCTATTTGATGTCTGCATTTACATCTGCAAGATGTATTTTTTAGAGCGTTTGTTCATCTGCAATATGTCTATAGGATGTTTCCTATCAGATGTCAAATAGACGTCTATTAGATGTCTTTAAGATTGTATGTAAAACTGACATCTTACAGACATCTGTCAGACGTTTGTACACAGAAGATGCTTTCCAGTTCAAGTGATCTTTAACAGACATCTTGCAGATGTACATGTGCTATCTGGGTATGATTCAGAATGTATGTAAAACTGACATTTTACAGACGTCTGTAAGATGTTTGTACACAGCTGATGCTTTCCAGACCCAGATAGCACATGTACGTCCGCAAGATGTCTGTTAAAGATAACTTGATCTGGAAAGCATCTGCTGTGTACAGATATCTGACAGACGTCTGTAAGATGTCAATTTTACATACTCTACATTCCAAATCATAAACATCTTAAAGACATCTAATTGATGTTTATGTGATATCTGATATTAAACGTCCAATAGACGTATTGCAGATGAACAAACACTCTAAAAAACACGAACACACTGGTTTGTAGTGCAAACAGTTTTACCATTTTTATTGCACGTTCCCTGATAGCACACGTGCATCTCGGAGATGTCTGTTTGACGTCTGCATTTACATCTGCAAGACGTACTTTTTAGGGTGTTTGCTCATCTGCAATATGTCTATAGGAAGTTTCCAATCAGATGTCAAATAGACGTCTATTAGATGTCTTTAAGATGTTTATGATTTAGAATGGATGTAACACTGACATCTTACAGACATCTGTAAGATGTTTGTACACAGCAGATGTTTAGCCCAAGCTAGAATCCCACTGTCTACTATTCAGTGACGCCAGAGTATAGAAGCGGACGTGAATCATTCATTAACTTTAATGATGCTTTCAAAACACGGATTCGGTTCCTTACTGAAGAATCGCTATTTTGGACAGCCATATAGGTTTGTTCACATCAGACAGGTGTCAACCATCTGCTTTGGGGAGCATTTATCACCTGTGAGGTCAGTGACCTCTTAAGTTTCTTGTTTTGCACAGCTACTCTGCTTTCATGTGCGTGACCTACTGGTTCCTCTGATCAGGTTTTTAGGTTGTTTGACTGTAGAACTGAAGGCAACAGGTGGTAAGTGTCATTGCAGGTTAACGTTCTGTAGTACTCTTGCTTTGTACAGTATTATTGCTGGTAATCAGCAGTTTCTTGGTTTTCCATCAGCAATGTCCTAAAGTTTGAGCGTATCTCCCTAGAGCTTTCTAAAATCAAATGGTAATATTTGAAAGATTGTAGGTTGAATCTCAAGAATAAATGCCCATATATTTTTCATTAAGACTGATTGCATGGACACATTATTTGAATGAAATTATGAACATTTTTGTATGTCACAACATTATACTAACCCTTTAATATGCAGTTTTATGCAATGCATGGACAAAATCCATTTTCACGAATGTTTATTTACTCAAAACAATTTATGCAAACACAATTATGGCCATACTGAGACAACACAAGATGACTCAGGTTCTCAAACACAGAGAGAAGTAGATTCAAACCGATGACATCTAGCATCTCTGTTTAATTTGATACAGGCCTTTTACAAATCTGATATGACTTACAGTTAAGAATGCACAGCCCATATGCTATTCAATAGCTGAGCGAAATAAATACAAAACAAAACACGTAAATGCAGCAACACTAGCAGCAAACGTCAGTTCAATTCGACATGACATCATCTGATCAGTAGTATCACACATTTGATTGCCACTAAAATAAAAAGTACACAGTAACAATGAGTACTGTCCCTCATGCTCAATGGTGTCGTGAACACTAGCTGAATATGACGGTAATTCCACTTTCCATCCATTTGGTGAGTTTCTATGAGGTGTCAGAATAATGTCACAATCAAGCAAATATGATTTTCAAACAATCACTCATCAATTGTCAATGTATAACATTCACATGCTCCCTGGGTATAAGCAAAACAACCTGTGCCATAAGTTACTGTTGTCTCACACATTTTTAAAGCCTTGCTGACATATTTTCATGTCGTTTTTTTATTTTATTTACACTGTCAATGGCTCATCCACATTTAAAAGTATAAAAGTCCTCTCTACAGCTCAGCATTTATTTCCATCATATCACTGACAAACTTGACATCAACATCTTTGCAGATACAAAAGATTCTTTGTTGGATATTACTGGGATTCTTCCTGATATTGTCTGCTGTTTTTAGTCATTTAAAGGGATGGTTCACCTAAAAATGAAATTGTGTCTTTATTTGCTTTTCATGTCATTCCAAAACCATGTTTTGGTTGTACAATGAATGGTGACTAATGCTTTCAAGCTTCAAAAAGGATACAAAAGCACCATTTAAAAAGTCTTCTGAAGCCATACAATAACCTTGTGTTATATAGACTGAAATGAACATGCTTTTGTGGTGCATTTGTGTCTTTTTTGAAATTTGAAAGTTTCCCTATTCACTCCAATTGTAAGGAGAAGGGCAACCTTATTATTATTTGCTCAATAGAAGAAAGTCATACAGGTTTGTGTGAGCTATCCCTTTAAAAGTGTACAGTCAGTGAAAGAGGCAGACTGAAGCTGGAGACAGATGGATGGCGTGATACTGATCATTTCATACTGAATGAAGCCGAGACAGACCGTAAAGAAAATGTGTATGAAAATCTCACAACGAATAACTGCATTCCAAGCGACATTTTTCTTCATTTTCTTTTTTTTTCTTTAAAAACGTCTTTCCCATCACAATATTTACATTTTTTTTCAGTCCGTTGTGCTACCCACAATCTATGATGCCTTTTTCTTTTGTTCATTCTCTATGTCGATATGTAAAACATGCTGTGACGGCTAGGATGTGTCGTTGTTGGCGCTACTGTCTGGATGAAGACGGCGAGTGTTTGTTGATGCGTATGTAGTGTTTAAACCAGCGCTGGAGGACAAAGAGATATATATGGTGAGCCCATAGATTTGTAGGAAACTGAGAGGATATTAACAGCGTGCGATAGAGGGGAGTCATTCAAAGTGGTGGGGAGAGGAAATGGTGAAGGGTCACGACCATGTGGAAGAGGAGGATCCTTAGTATTCGTCCTGGTCCAAGTGAGCCTGCTCATCTATCTCATCATCTTCTGGTGGTGCAAAGCCATCCTGTATGAAAAATTTGTATTTTTTTAGGATGATCATGGTATTTAAACACTGGATTCAACACCGCACTGTATAAAATGAAATTACTTTTTGTACATCCCAATGATTTTCACTCCAGAATTATTATAATTTTGTGTTAATTTACTCACCTCCATGTCATCTAAGATGTTCATGTCTTTCTTTCTTTAGTTAAAAAGAAATTAAGGTTTCTGAGGAAAACATTCCAGGATTTTTCTCCATATAGTGGACTTCAATGGGAGCCAACGGGTTGAAGGTCCAAATTGCAGGTTTAGTGCAGCTTCAAAGGGCTCTACACAATCCCAGCCGAGGAATAAAGGTCTTATCTAGCAAAACAATTGGTCATTTTCTAAAAAAAAATGTAAATGTATATACTTTATAATCACAAATGCTCGTCTTGCACTAGCTTGATTTCACACATTACGTAGTCACGTTGAAAAGGTCACGTGTGACGTAGGCGGAAGTACTGACCCAGTGTTTACAAAGCGAACTTGCAAAGAAAGTCAAACGCCCTTTACAAAAAAAGGTAAATCAACATTGTTGGATGATTTAGAAGTACACAGACGAAGAACAAAGCACGTGTGACCTTTCCAACGTGCTTACGTAATGCATGAAGTCATAGAGGTGCATCACCAAGCTAATGCAAGATGAGCATTTGTGGTTAAAAAGTATTACTTTTTTTGAGAACGGCCGATCGTTTCGCTAGATAAGACCCTTATTCCTTGGCTGGGATCGTGTAGAGTCCTTTGAAGCTGCACTGAAACTGCAATTTGGACCTTCAACCTGTTGATCCCCATTGAATTTCACTATATGGAGAAAAATGCTGAAATGTTCTCCTCAAAAACCTTAATTTTTTTTTTGACTAAAGAAAGAAAGACATGAACATCTTGGATGACATTGGGGTGAGTAAATTGTCAGGAAATTTTCATTCAGGAGTGATCTAATCCTTAAACTAGAACACACTGAGGTCGAAAATGGAAAAAATTCAACTCAGATATTTCCATGTCTGTCTCTAAAACACACAGGTGTGGTCTAGTTTGGAAATTTTCCCAGGCAAACAAAGGTCAGTTGTCTATTGTCAGTAATGTTGTGACATAAGAAGCACAACTCACATAGAAATCACTTTCAAATCAAGAAACTTTCTGTTGGTTAAAGGAAAAATTCATTTTCTAGAAAGAAAATTTCCTGGTAATTTACTGACCCCTATATCATGTCTTTCTTTCTTCAGTCGCAAAGAAATTAAGTTTTCTGAGGAAAACATATCAGGATTTTTGTCCATATAGTGGACTTCAATGGGGATCAGTGCATTGAAAGTCAAAATTGCAGTTTCAATGCAGTTTCAAAAGGTTCTACACGATCCCAGTCGAGGAATAAGGATCTTATCTAGAGAAATGATCTGTCATTTTCTTAAAAAAAGAAAAAAATTAGATACTTCTTAACCACAAATGCTCGTCTTGCACTAGCCCTGCAATGCGTATGCGCGTCTTCACGTATTGCGTAATCACATTGGAAAGGTCAAACGTGGTTAGTTCTTCATCTGTGTACTTTGGTTCAAAAAGGTAGGGTAGGGAAAAAAACTCCATATCATTTAATCCTTCAACTTCAAAATCGTCCAATATCATTGTTTTACCTTTTTTTTGTAAAGGGCACTTGACTTTCTTTGCATGTTCGCTTTGTAAACACTGGGTCAGTACTTCCACCTACATCACGTGTGCGTAATTATAGCTGTGTTTTCATTACCCTTTAAATTGTGCAAACTGAAATTGCAAATTGAAAATACACCCAATGGAAACGTCAATTTCGTGAAAACTCCCATATATCGCAAAAAACATTTTTTTAATGCTCGCATGAGGTGGTTCTTCAAGGCAATTTGAACAAGGAATATTTTGCAAAACTGCAATGGAAACAGTTTCTTTTTATTACAGCTCACTATTGGCATGCATAAAAGTCACATGATTATTCTTTAATGTACTATAATCTCCAAGAAACACCTCATATGTGGCCGCTCACAAGTGAATAACCCTTTATTACATTACGACTTCGATGTCAATGCTTGTGTTTATACCATCCAGGCCATGGCACGTTTCAGTAGCGCCCCCAGAAGCAGCTCTGCACGCTGCTTTGCTAAAGATACACGTCTACGTGTACTTCGATTAAAAATAATGCTAGTGCGGTGGCTGCAATATACATAAACCTTTTATATATACATAAACCTACCAACATCAGTCATCATGACTTATCGCGAGAGGAAAAAATTACGTTAGTCGTATAACATCAGTTAATGGAAACGCTGTCATTTCGCAATAGTTTTTTATCAACATTTCTAAAATGTCGCTAAAGTTGTAAATGCACCTTATGTAATGCGTGAAGTCGAGCTACTGCAAGACAAGCATTTATGGTTAAAATGACCGATCATTACACAAGATAGGACCCCTAATTCATGTAGAGTCCTTTGAATCTGCATTGAAACTGTAATTTGGACCTTCAACTCGTTGGCCACCATTGAGGTCCATTATATGGAGAAAAATCCTGGAATGTTTTCCTCAAAAACCTTAATTTCTTTTTGACTGAAGAAAGAAAGACTTAAACATCTTGGATGGCATGAGGTGAGTAAATTATCAGGAAATTTTCATATTGCAATTATGAATCAATCTGACAGATATATCAGTCAAATGATTAGCAAAAAAGACATAACACATGTAAATGGCAATACCTCTGTGGCATAGAGAATGTCAATTATCCTACTGATAATGGGGTTGTTTTCACTCTCATGTTCTTGACAGATCAGTTCAATGTCTCGAAGTTTGCTAAAGTAGAAATCTCTCTCCTTCTCCAGACCATCTACGGTTAACTTCAGCTCCATCAACTTCAAAAAACAAAGCAAAAGACAAGGTGCAAAATGTAAGATTCTACTTATCAGAACATGACCATTCTTTAAAGGGAAAAGTCAATATGCTTATTAAGACAAGACAATCTATACCCATACTTAGAAAAATATTAACATAAAAAGCAATTATCTGAACAGGTGGGATAGAAGATCAGGAATGGTCTGAAGGAAATGGGAGAAAAGAAAGATCAAAATGACAAATGCAAAATCTACCTACACTTTCTTTCTATTCAATTTCTACAATCGCCAAACCAAAGTATTCTAAGGTAGAGTAAGTCTTCCTTACCCTCCCGGGGACTCTACCTGTTGATTAAGCTCCATGATTTCAGCATCACTTCCCCCATTTCGGGCATGTGTGGGGTTCTTCCTTATGGTGGTGGTCACCCTCTGTGGTGTGGGCATGTTTTTAGGTACTGTTGGAGATGTTCTCTGAGGCCCTGAAATTGGAGATGTTTTGGATTTAGTTACAATAAACAGGAGATGTTCAGTAAATGTACAAACTGATTCATGCGAGTTTAGGTTTTGTCATTTCTATCAGCTCCTTTAAACACATTTAGCTCTGTTCCATACCACAGTGGGCCAAAATGGACCCTCATAAGTAACCGATTAAGACATTAATCGATGGAATGAAGTTGTGCTTTAGATTACTGTGATGTTTTTATCAGCTGTTTGGACTCTCATTCTGACGGCACCCATTCACTGCAGAGGTGAGTAGGTGATGCAATGCTAAATTTCTCCAAATCTGTTCTGCTGAAGAAACAAACTCATCTACATCTTGGATGATCTGTCTTTTATTTTGGGTGAACAATTCCTTTAAATGCAATCTAAGGTGGCAGCTCACTAGGTTTTTGAACAGAGCTAATGATTCACTAAAATGTACTAAGAGGTTTAGTGAGATCAGCCTTTAACAAGCTAGAGCATGGGCTGCTTGTTACCCCATTGCTTTGGTTAAGCCTGTGTGTCTGTATGATCAAACATTTACCGTTTTAAAAGCCTGTTATCCACTTTATATCTGGCAGGTTTAACCAAAGTCAGGGAAGTGTGACGAGATGTGACTACAAACTAAATGGAGGTCACATTCCCAATCCACCCCAACGATCACAAAAGCAGTCAATTGTCAGCAAATTAGGACACCACTTTTGTTCCTCTCTGGGGACTCTGTGTTTCCAGTTTTGGCTGTTAACCCTCTATTGCGCAGTTTTGCTTCAGGGTAACCCTTTTCCATTACTTTTCAAGCACAAAGGATGTCAATAAAGGTTTGTTAATGAAGGGATGACTTTAAAAAAACAAATGATTTGTACACTGCTGTTCTCAACTATAGTTTTAACATAACTTTTTTCTATTTTAATACACTACCAGTCAAAAGTTTCTGAACAGTAAGATTTTTAATGTTTTTTAATGTCTCTTCTGCTCACCAAGCCTGCATTTATTTGATCCAGAGTATAGCAAAAACTTTTTTAACTTTTTTTATTTTTACCATATAAAATGGTATTTGAATATATTTTAAAATGTAATTTATTCCTGTGATTTCAAAGATGAATTTTTATCATCATCACTCCAGTCACATGATCCTTCAGAAATCATTCTAATTCTAATTCTAATTTTATTTGCTGCTCTTTTTATTTTATTTTTTAAAAAAAACAGCTGAGTAAACATTTTTCAGGTTTTGTTGATGAATAGAAAGTTCAGAAGAACAGCATTTATCTGAAATAGAAATCTTTTGTAACATTATAAATGCATTTATCATCACTTGTGCTCAATTTAAAGCATCCTTGGTAAATAAAAGTATTAATTTTTATAATTTCTCCCCCCCCTTATTATTGATAATAATAATAATAAAAATGTTTCTTGAATAGCAAATCAGCATATTACAATGATTTCTGAAGGATTATGTGACACTGAAGACTGGAGTAATAATGCTGAAAACACAGCTTTATAAATTAGCAGGAATAAATTACATTTTAAAATATATTCAAATAGAAAACAGTTATTTTAAATAGTAAAAATATTTCAAAATTGTACTGTTTTTGCTGTACTTTGGATCAAATAAATGCAGGCTTGGTGCGCAGAAGAGACTTCTTTAAAAAACATTAAAAATCTTACTGTTCAAAAACTTTTGACTTTTAATGTATATTTTAAAAATGAAATTTAAAAATACAATAAAACAGTAATATTTTAAAAATATTACTACTACTTAAAGTAATTTTTCTATTTGAATATATTTTAAATGAAATTTATTCCTGTCATAGCAAAGCTGAATTTTCAGCATCATTACTCCAGTCTTCAGTGTCAAATGATCCTTCAGAAATTATTCTAATATGCTATTTAAAAAACATTTCATATTTATAAAGAAAGTATAATATATATATATAAATATGTTTTTTTTTGACTGACCACAAGCTTTTGAACAGTAATGTCTTTTTGTCTTATTAACAATTAATTTTTTTTTTTTAATTTACAAAACATTCAAGTGAAATTTAAATACAATGTTAACTAAGAAGCCAGATCTAATAGTTTCTGTAATGTTTTTGTTCTATTTTTTTAAATACTCTTTGTTTAATTTTTATAAATGTATTTTTTCCATTAGCACATAGTGTTGCCTCTAAGTTCTTTTTGTTTTTGATTTTAGTATAAGGTCCATTTTTATACAAGAAAATGGAATCAGTCATATTTAAGGCATGCAATAGAGGGTTAAAATAAAAGCCATGTTTGTTGTTACTCATTTCATGTAACTATAACTTTAAAATGGCCAATAAAAAATTTAGAGGGACTGAGGGATGAATAGGACTGACCAAAGTGACACTAAGCAAGCAATGACCCTTCAGGACAGCGCATGAGAGAACACTGAGGAACTGATTTTGGAAAAAACTGTTTGTTAGTACAGCACTAACAGAGCAACACAGAGCTGTTTTAATGCTGAATTCATTGTTTTCTCATTAATGGAAGCTTGGGCATGGAGTAAATCATTCTGAGGCCCGTGCACAACCAGCTGGCTGCTTTGCAGAGCACGCTGCCAATCAGTAGAAGCTCAGCAATCAATGCAGCAAAGGGGCGGCAGAATCTCGAGGTTACCTGAGGGACCAGTTCTCTTGGGTTTGTGGGAAAAGTGATCACCTGGATTTGGTGGAGGCGCCACATCTTGGCCCTGTCTAGCTTGAATGGGATCATACTCTTTTCCGTCATAATTGGCATCAAAGAATTTTTTAAACCACTGGACGAATTCAAAGTTGTCCTGGAATTTTCCTTTCACTAATTTTTCCACAGGAATTATCTGGATAATAAAAGGAAAACAAATCATTAGTGCAATATAACACTGAGCTGTAATTTTGAGGTGTAATTATTATGTTAAAACCATTTCACAAATGCAAAAGCATATTTGACAAAGAACATTAAAGTCATTCCGTGACAAATCAGCCAAATTCAGCTCAAATTTTTGATTTTGCTAACATTTTTTTCTGAAGAAAGATTTACATGTAAAGTGATGAAAGCCAAAATATTAAATGTCATGAATGAATATTTACTGAAAAACCCACTATTTTGTAGAGGGAGGTCAAAGTGGCAATATTCACCTGAGATTTACAGGTAGCCAAATTACAGGTAAATAATGACTTCAGAAAGAGGGCAGCATCGTAATGGTATTTTTACAAAGAGATTGGTGGGTCTGTTAGTAAAATGTGTTGACTTCAGCAATCTTTGTTGCATTGCGTGCCAATGGAGACCATTCAAAGATGGGGTATAACCACTTTTCAAGTTTTTTCTCCAAAAGGATGCCTGTAACTCAAGAAGTAGTGAAGATATCTTATTGCCCTTTTAGATATTGGGTCTTAACAAACTTTCCTTTTGTCAAGTATATTTTTAAGGCCCTGTATGGTTTGGTTCCAGAGATATTGGAATTTGCAAACTTTGTAGAAAGAACATGAAAAGTGCTGTTTCCTCATTTTTGAATGGTCAATATTGGCACATGATGCCTCAAAGATTGCTAAGTCTACAGATTTTCCTAACAGGCCTCTCAATCTCTGTGTAAAAATAACATTATGATGCTGTCATCTTTCTGAAGTTCCTGTAATTTGGCTCCGAATCTCAGGTGAAAAGTGCCATTTTGACCCCCCTCTACCAAATCGTGGATTACTCAGCAAATATTCATGCATTAAATTTAATATTTTGCCGTTTATCACTACACGTCTACCTTTCTTCAGAAAAAGAAATATATATATATATATATATTTGCAAAATCTAAAATTTGACACAGAATGACCCATTAGACACCTTCACTTGTCTCAAATAATATGTTCAGATAACCTGACAAACGACACCAAAAATCAACACACATATACATAAACGAAAATATACAAACATATAATACATACTAAATCAGCCTATACGCCAAGCTTTTATAACTCATTTACAGTCATAACTATTCAACCAATGATCTGTTGAGCAATATCTAGGCCTGGTGTTTGATAATAACGAAAGATGGTTCTCATTTTTTATTAAAGATGTACCGTTGAGGTCAAAAGTTTACATACACCTTACAGAATCTTCAAAATGTTAATTATTTTACCAAAATAAGAGAGATCATACAAAATCCATGTTATTTTTTATTTAGGTCCCCCTCGGTAGAAATCACAACCGCATTCCTCTCGGTAGAAATCGCATTCGCCCCTGAAGACGCTATTAAGAATCAAGTATATGTAAATTTTGAATTATTGAATTGAATTATTATTTTGGTAAAATAATTAACACTCTGCAGATTCTGCAAGGTGAATGTAAACTTTTGACCTCAACTGTATGTATTTCACAAATACTAAGGTGAATGTCTTACTCAAGAATATTAAATAGTTTCATACTAGGGTAAATGAATGGTTCATAAATATCAATTGCTGAATGTTCAAAAAACACTGGTATAACCTAATGAATTAATTAATCACATACTATAAATTAATTTTCATAATTACAGATTGCTTTTTTGTTCAGAGTTATATTTTAAAATTACAAGCAAAAATGCTGTAACTTTTTTCTTCAATCTTACAGAATGCACTGCATAAATTTATTTCTGTATTGTTGTTCTTATTTTAGTACGTTTTAAGTAAATTATTTCTTACTTTTTATTATTTTAAAATAAAACTGTCATTGTAGTTAATCTTTTTTGAACAAATGAGCTGAAAGCTTTTTATTTATACTTTCTAAATGAGTAAAGAGTAAAAGTAGAAGTTTAAAAGTTAAAGGGTTAGTTCACCCAAAAATGAAAATTCTGATATTAATTACTCACCCTCTTCAGGACACAAATTAAGATATTTTTGATGAAATCCGAAAACATTCTGACCCTGCATAGACAGCAACGCAACTGAAATGTTCCCAGAGCCAGAAATATTGTAAGTAAATCATTAAAATAATTATTGTGAGTACCACAATGTCCTGACATCACATGGACTATTTTAACAATGTCCTTACTACCTTTCTGGGCCTTAAACGTGTCAGTTGCATTGCTGTCTATGCAGGGTCAGAAAGCTCTTGGATTTCATCAAAAATATCTTAATTTGTGTTCTGTAGATGAACACAGGTCTTACAGGTTTGGAACAACATGAGGGTGAGTTATTACTGACAGAATTTAAATTTTTGGGTGAACTATCCCTTTAAAGTTAAAAAGGTAAAAGTTAACGATAAGTATACAATAAATGTGAGATGTACATAAAAGCAAATACGCCAAAGGACCAACTAACTTTATCGACATTCGTCCTCTTGAAAGCTGCCTGGAGTACTTTGAAGTTGTGTATAAACTCATGTTCCAGCTTTGCTTGAAATTTCACTTTCTTTAAAAGAATACAGCCTGGAAACAACATTTCCATGAACTGACAATAAGCCGCCCCTAAAGACAAACAGCAGAAGAGTGCATGGGTCAATAGAGCTCATTCATTACATGACAGGAAACAATAAAGAAAAACATCTTTGATCAACATATATGCATGTGATTGGTTAACTTTATTAGCGTTCAGTGATAAAGAGTGAAAAGTAAATGCTTTAATTTGACTGATTACACTGGAAGAGATACAAACATTAAGCATATATGATCAAAGGCAAAGTAAAAGCCTTTTATTGCGAAATTAAGAGTAGAGTTATATAATATACAGTGGAGCAGGAATAGAAGTATGCTAGTGCATGCATTCATGACATTAAAGACAGAAACACTTTGTGAAGTAAGGCAGTAACCCACCTGAACATAATTGTTCTATCTTGGTGTAGGTGAGCTGAAGGGAGTCGTTCACCCACGCCAACATGTCATGTCGGCTCAGGTTCTCAATTGTTACTGATGTGGAGTATACATTCACTGCCATGTCCTACAAAGGAAAAAAAGAAGTCAAAAAGTCACTATGCATCTAACTGCGCTTCATTTTAATACTCTGATATCGGCATCTGTCACTGTGTGTGTGTATATATATATATATATATATATATAATGTATACAATTTCATGTTCACAGTAGGATAGCAGGTAAAGATGGTTTCATACGCATGCATTAAATATGTGTCACTGTGTCTGGATTTTATGTATTTCTTTTTGGTTAGTCAGACGAGCTATTCAGTTTCGTTCTTCAGATGTCACTACATCAGTGCAGAGTAAAATTGTAATCACACTATAAGTTTCAATCCTCCAAAGATAATCCATCCAGATTAAAGTGTTTCTGAGATGTTGTTAACCACGCACATCTGGTGCACCCAACAGACTGCGTGATGGAAATTACATCTGTAAAACACACCCACATCTTCTACAGAGACACAATATGTGTGTATTTCACTGCATGAAGTTTGTAAGGCTGTAATTCTTAAATACTGGGACAAAATAACCTGCAAAATAGAAATGGTTTCAACTCATTTACTAACTGTCAGACAGAAAATATGGTGTTGTTGACAAAATAATCATACTTTGTCCAGTTTGTTCCCCCTGGTGTAGTTGCAAGCTAAAAAATGTATATATGTGTGTGGCATAATGGATAATACACATAAAATATCGTTATCATATTTTAAAATATTATATTATGATATTAATATGATATTACCTGATTATGAATGTTTCAGAAATATCTAAGGTAAAACAGTGAAAAAAACTTTCTGCCAGGACATAATAATAATAATAACAATAATAATAATGTATTTGTTGTTGTTTTTTTAATATACTGTACATTTATGTTACGTCCTTTAATCTAAATGTGACCCTGGACCACAAAACCAGTCATAGGGGACAATTTTTAAAATTGAGATTTATACATATATATTTATACATCATCTGAAATAAGCTTTCCATTAAATAAATAAGCTTTCCATTAATATATGGTTTGTTTTGATAGGACAATATTTTTTCGTGAGATACAACTATTTGAAAATCTGGAATCTGAGGGTGCAAAAAAATCTAAATATTGAGAAAATT